>JBCAUG010110934.1:0-85469 GCA_038406175.1 Haplosyllis leylae | reverse complement strand
TTTTCGGACAGCTGCCCGCCTCTCCGATTGGCAGGAGAGGCTAGTATTAAGGTTGACTGCCAGCAGGCGCACCTCCTCGCTTTGCTGGCACGACATATATAATGTACATGATATGTCTCTGTTTGGAGTTTTAGTTTGCCAATGCTGAACAGTCAGGATACCTTATGCTAAGATATTTGTGCCTTAGATTAGTGTCGAGAAACAGCGCTGCTACTTTCATTTCCATCCATCAATGGTTCAGTGTGAACCTATGAGGGACCTTTGGCTCTGTAGACAAAGATAGTCCTTAAATGGGGAAGAGGTGGTGATGGCCTCTTTGCCCCTCCCCCCCTCAATGAATCAACTATTAAAAAGAATATATTTGCGATGATTACCAATCAATCACGCATAATTGGCACAAAAGATGGATATTTTACACATTTTGTGGTCAACATTGATTTTCTTAATGTGATGTTTTTACTTTTTCGTGATATTTTATTGCTAGCAATTGGAAAAGATTCTCGCTTCGCAAACTGATTCTTCAAAGGACAGGACTTTTTGTGCTAAATATTTTCAAATATTTTTCTTAAATTAAAACTGTAAGAATTATGTGTTGTGTTTTGTAGTTTGTTTTATTCTCTTATATTAAGAAATGAAAACATATATTCATTTGACAATTGAACCCATTCATTCAATAACATGATTCATCCCATGCAAAAATCAGTCTCAACATTTTTTTGGGTCAGACCGATGTGAAATAGTATTGCACAGATACATTCATTACGTACACAGTTTACGTGTGATTAACTAATGAGATGTTTTTGTTTTAAGAAATTGAACGTTTCATACAAATAATAGGTGTAAAAATACTAATTATATTACACATAACAAGAAGTTGATTGCGTTGGTCGCATTTGTTCGTTGTGTAAAACCTGCTTTTGTACATTACACGTATTAATACAGGCTTTGAGCAGTACGTTGGGTGAACTTTTAGTTTTGTGACTTCTTTGGTAATTTCTGTTTGAGTACGTTCAATTGGACATGATAATAATATTCATCTTTAATTATAATAACACGAATAATAATATCTTAAATATTAACTAATATTGCAATCAATATTAACTAAATTCAAGGACAATTATTCATATTATTATTTGTCATTATTCAACTGAACATACTTTGGTCAAGATTTTTTTACTTCATTCATGTGACCTTGATTTACCGTAGAGTGACTAGCATAACAATGAATCGATTTTTTAAAAAAAAAAGTCTCCTAATTTACAACCACAGTAATACGTACGTACAAGTATTAAAAATTTCTTTTGAATTTTGTACACGCAAATTTATATGAACCAAGAAATGGACTTAACATTTTAATTTGGGTTCAATTTTTTCGAGTCACAATTCGACTCACCCAATTTCTATTTTTTGCTGGGAAAATCGTTAAATCCTTTGGCACCTTTAACAAAATGTATGCAACAAGGCATGCTTAAAGATAGATGAGAAATTGTGGAAAGTCTTTTCTAATAAGGATAATTCTGTAAATAAGTCAACATAATTATCAATCACAATTATAAAAATGATTTATTTCATTTTTACAAATTAACAAAATAATAATCTTTGTAGTCTGGACTCCTGTAGCTGTGATGATTTTTTTATTGTAAGTCTATGATACAGATATTTGATAGAAGTTCTTTCTAATTAGAAAATACAACACCAGACGTTCATGTGACACGTTTACAAAGCAAAAAATGTTAAAATTCGTCAATTATGTACAAGGTATCATTATTTTCTCATTTATCATACAAGTAATTGGAAGTTTTTTTAAGTTCTCGCCTCAAAAAGCGAGACACGCACTCTTTCTGTCAATTGCTCATCCACTTCAAGAAGTTTTAATGAAAATATAGCATTAAATGTAAGAAAATTGTGGAAGGTGTTTTGTACAGTCAGCACTTTAAAATTTAATCTACTTGCGATTTGCTTCTGTTTCATAGTATCATTACAGCTTTTTATTCATCATTGCTGTTGTTAAGAAATATTATGCTTTTGTGACCCAACATTTTTTGAAATGTGAGTGAACTAAGTACTGTTTTAGTATTAATAATGCAACATGATTTGAGATCACATAATCCCATTTTGAGTAATAATAAATATATATCAATAATACAATACTCGATTTCTCGTGAGAAACAACACGTAATAATATAGTCTCCATCGGACTATAATTGTAGGTGCACATTTATCATAACAGTGAAACCAATGTCCGATCACTAACTTCCTTTCTTTACCCTCATATTTACAACTAATAATAAAAGATATAGAGTCCATAACAAAAGTCTTCAATGTAAATAATTTAACTAATATATGCTACAGCACAAATAGTATGGACTTGTACAACACTTGTGGTTTCAATTTTATCTTTACTTCTTCTTTTTCAATGAAGTGTCAACGGTAGATTGGCACTTCCATTTGTGTCCATACACATTTTACCACAAGTGGCAACAATGTCCAGTAAAAAGTAAACCCTTGTGAGATCATAAAAATGAAACTGATCGGTTAAGACAAAATACTACACAGAGCTTTACCTTTGCTGCCTTAACATGAGAAGTCAAATGGGTGTTTGTTTCCAGAGTTAAAGATTACACACTAGATTTTCTTGTGATTTTCTGTTATTGCTGCTCATATGTATTTTCTATTGATCTCCAATAGACATATAGTGAACAAGTAGTTTTCATCATCATCTGTTATCAATGAATTCCTAATGAAGTCATGGGTGTGAAAGCACTACCAACGTAGCTTCCCATCCCTGTAAAATGTAACCACGCCTGTGTGAGTTTGTTATCTCAATGTGAAGACAACCAAGGAAATATTGAAGCCAAAGTTGGCAGGGAAAGGTACACGAGATTTTCATTGAAACTTTGGAAATGATTTTCTCAACAGAGGCAAGAGATACAATGCATGCAGTGCAATGCACCATACATTTAAGCACTGAAGCTATGAGTTTTACAAAGTCCAACATCACATGTCTATCATCATAACAAAGATATATGTACAAAAGTGTAATGAATAAATATGTACAGAAGTCAAAAAGTCTTTGGAGGTAAGTAGCCGAATTCCTATTTTGATCACTTCTTGAGAGTAATCAATAGTGATTCAAAATGGGGTGTGCCCAGCCTCCTGCAAATGACGTCATTCCTGACGTCATACCTGCTGGTGGGGGACTGAACCCTGTCCTAACAACAGGCGCAAAAGCACTTTTCTGCTTTGCGGCTGTGACCATATTGGCAGTGTGGTGTGAAAATGAGAATAGACCCGCCGTTCCTGTTGGGTATGAACTGCTGTGGTGACTGGCCTGAACCTGGGGAAGTGTTGGTGACTGGGAGGGTACTGCAGCAAAAAACACAAAAAGCAACAAATTAAAATCAAAATAAAATATCACAAAAGAAAGTCTATGAAATAATAAGATGATGACAATTTTATTGCCTGTAGATGTATGTTGTGAAAGCATTAAAACTCTGAGTGATTTTATTGCAATTTCCAGTTGTTCTATGCTAAGCGACTAGAATAGATGAAAAATGAGTTTCAAGAGAAATATTTTAGAGGAGCCTTTTTGAAACCCAGGAAATAAAAAGCAGAAAAGTAAAGATCAGAATGTGCACACAAGATAAGTTAGTAGTAGTTGTAAAAAGATGACAAAGCAATCATACCCATGTTGCCAAGTGACCCTGTGCTACCATGGTAACCGTTCAAGCTGGTGTTGCTATAGGAACTACCATTGCTACTGTGTGGAGTGGATCCGTTTGATCCGTACCCAGCCCTGGGAGACACACTCGAGCTCTGCCCGCGAGGGTACCCTGCGGGAGAGATACAAAATTTTGTTAATTTTGAGAAAAAAATGTAATGAGAAGATAATACAAAGATTTTTGTTTTGTGTCTTTTTTGCTTGTTGTAATTGCTGCAAAAACACAGTAGCAGCAGAAGTCACTTTTGGAGAAGTGTATATTTTGGACAGCAGCAAAGATAAAGCTTTCCATTTGAAACCAATTAAGTACTTTGGTCTAACTGTTTAGGTGACTCTACACATACATCAAAATATGATGTTGAGCAAAGAGGACAAAGATTAAAAGTGTTATTACGTTGTTTACATTGAATAAATACATGTAAAAACCACTTGAGGTAGCTTTAAATAGCAATGAACTTGTGTATTAATTTTTTAACGTTACCATAATAATAAAGCTTTTGTGATCGAAGTTATATTGCACGAATGAGATGGACCAACAATATTTTATAAACGTTCAATGTATTATTGCTTCAAATATTACATGTAGTCATAGACACTTATGACTGGCCCAAGCATGCTTTATTTTGCGTTTGTTTCTCTTGCTATGGATTGTATTTCGTCGTAATACCCTGCATTGTGAACACCAACCAGTAGTAAAAGTGCAATTTAAACTTTCAAATGTTATCCTCCTCATCTTCGTACACAAAACAAATTGTACGGAAAGGAAAGACTTATGGCACTTTACATTGTAGTTATGGTATCTAGAAAAGCCCATGTAATTAATTATTCATCATTCCCTCTATCTCCTCCCTTGTTTGGCCCTGTTACGTTCCTTGGTGAGCCCATCATGGTGAATACTTTTGCCGCAATACACGATTAAGTACTACAATACTCAAATTCCTTGACAACAGACCCCACCAGTGGGTCTTCCAAGACCATCCACCAAGTAGTGTTAGGCTTTCATACTGTTAGTGTTTGTTAATAAGTATGCGTTGAGTACCACTAATCCGACTATGTTTGTAATGTGCTTAAGTATTCTTCCTATTTCAGTACTATATTAGTAGTAGAAGAAGTAGCAGTCTTGAATGTGCAGAGACCAAAAATCGCATTTTGTTTGGTTTTTGTTTCTACAGTCAGCAAGCACTTCTTTTGAAAAGTGCGATCAGAATGTGAAGGTGGGATAACGGTGAGACCAACCTTCTTCCCATTGTCCATTGGCTGTGTCCTGAACACTGACGGCTAGTTGACCTGTATATGAGTTGAAGCCCGATGTGTTGTTCATTGCTGGTGAGCGAGGCGCAGGTAACGACAACTGGTTGGGGTTGCGGGGCATACTGTACAATGCTTCGGCTAAATCGGCTGCTCTCTTCAGAATTATTTCCTGCAAGTAAAAAAAAGTGAATGAACTTTCAGTTTAATAAAACATCAAAACAATTAAATTCATATCATGTAGGGATCCATCTTTTCTTCAAAATAGATTGAAAACGTTTTCGTTTCAATAGTCCGAAACATTCCGGAATCGCTGTTTCAGATTTTACCACGTTCTCCTTTCCAGTGATTGCATCGTATTTCCTCATGTGATATGTATTATACCAGCAATATCATAAACCATGAAGAAAACAGCAAGTAGGAACATGGTACAGTATAAGTTGAAGCAATGATGACGACGATGATTGCAATTCGGCTCACGTCATTTCGAGCTTGTACATTCATTGAATCGCTGAAGGGTTATGGCGCAAGATGCCAGCTTCGTTTTGGCCCTGCGATATTGAGTGCTGTCATTATGACCACATTTATTTTGTAACTCGGGTGTTTTTGCAGCTGAGCTCAAAACGTGAACCGTTTATATAGCGTACGTTATGTCGGTTTCCATAAATATGGGAGGTCAATGAATATGATGAATTACGTGCTGAATGGACTTATGGATTTTTCTATTGCGTATTATATGCAGAACACCATCAATGGGAAATATCAAATTAGATGCCCTAAATTGTCCTTCTGGGTCACTTTTCCATTTTGTATCAGTAATAACAAATTGTGACAACGATTATCAGCAAATAACTTCTATAATTTCTAACCAATTCGTAAAAACAAGAACAACACCAAAATTTGCTTGGCAAGCAGTTCACTTTTGCTTTAAAATACAGGTACTCATTATGTATTTATGTAGTGACATCCAATTTTAGATTTAACATACCTTGGGTAGCCTCTCAGGATCGCCAGGGTGCCTTGGTACCAACTTCATAAGTCTTTGGAAGCCGTAGTCTATCGTTGGCTCTGTCAATGCTGGAAAGATATTTTGTAGAAATAAAAATAGATGCATTGCTGTTCAACACTTAAACAGGTAACTAAAATAAAACATCACAAATTGAGACACAGAAGAAAATAAAGGTAATTACTATGAAATTTTGTTCCAGAGTGCAAAGTTAATTTGCCAGATAACATCAGATCAGCAATCTATATTAATACAGTAGTGTGGCATTAAATTGACTATTGAGGGGTCTATTGGGTGCAGTTCCTGACAAATGAGCTGGGGATTACCATTGTTTTCTGACAATGCTGGAACACGGGTCTTTGTTGCAAAACCCGTAGACATGGGAGAAGCTGTTTCATTTGGTACTATTCCAATCACCTAGTATACATACGTACATAGGTTTGTTTCGAAGTTCTCTCCACCTCTGTTCCACGAATATTTTGCGTGTCTACCTGAGATGTAATTTCATTTAATTACGACTCCAAGAAATTGCTCCGGTCGTAATTGCCGTGCCAGAACCAGTCGATACCTTATCAAATATTTAAGCTGGTAATTTTGATTTTCCCAGGCTGTCGGCTGATTAGCTTTTGATTAAAGGGGTCTTTGGAGGCCAGAGGTATTTCATTTAACAACTGCGGATATTTTATTTCCGGATTTAATACAGCTGATCCAAAACCGCATGTCTTTGTTTTTCAATTCTTTGCCACCATCAGTGAGAAACAAAATGAAATACTACAGATGTTTTTGTGGGCTTATGAGTAACTTCACCAGCGACAAACATGACTATGGGAAAAGGGTATCAAAATATGATCTCGGGCAATAAATGAGAAATAAGTCGCTGCCAATGTTGAATTTTTAAGGCACTTTTGGGAGAAAATTCACTGGAAACTGGCTTTGTGTTTTGGAAATCTCAAGAGTAATGTTGCCCGTCGACTTGGTGTGTTTATATTGCTGTGTAGCATAGTGTTGGGACCAGTCCCAAAAGAACTGCAGACAAAATGCCTACATCTCACTTTGGCTACATTTTTGAATATCTGCACTGTTATTTGAAGTCCTGAGTGTAAAGTTTTGGTGTGTAATGTTTCCCCAATGTGGACTCCAAACCTGTTCTTCTTACATCTGTTCACCAATTGAAACAGTTGATAAACTGGTAGGAACTGTAACTCGGCTCTCTGTCTGATTTCATGCAATTTAGGGCTACTGTATGATGTGGAATATTTTCGAATTTTAGAATAAATTTGAGTTTCAACTCCTATTGCAGCAGAAATGGTTTGTAGTCGAAATATCCCAGCTTAAGTTTCATCATCTGTTGTACACAGCAGTTTCAAATAGTAATCTAACAATTACAAAGATTAATGTCCACAGAAGTTAAAATGTACTTACCAGTGTAGACAAAGCGTCCAGGAGCACCTTTACAGAACTGTTTGGATTTGTATGAAAGAGTGACTTCTACTACACCGGGTATGTGTCTGGGTGGGGTCTGTACTCTTATAGCATGTGATGTAATTAACTGTAAAAAGAAGTATAATGCTTGTGTTAGAAAACATTCGACCTAACAATTTTCATACATTTTATGCAGCTTGAAAAGTCAGCTTGGCCAAGCTACGCAACTTCAGAAAGAAAAAGGGGGAAGTTAGTTTCCAACAAAGACGAATCCGTTCTTTACTTTTCCCTCTGAAAAGCAATTACGTCTCCAAATGGAGTTTTTAGAATGTCTTTCTGTAGTTTTGTCGGTCTCTGTATTCTGCGCCCAGATCATTCTCATCGCGTGTGTGGGCTTTGAACGCACGACGGAAAACAATCACCCCACAAAATTAATTTGGAAAACTACCCGCCCTGTCTAGTAAGAGAGGAGTGTCAGTGTAGCAAATGAAACGAATTTGTATCTTACAGAGGGTAACATAGTGTGATTGGGAAAATGTGGATTTGGTTATCTATTTGTCCGAGATGGTTTGGAATCAACTTATGTCTTCACCGAAGGTTTTTTCCAAGTTGACGTGACAAAACAGGAAGTTTGCGGGACATTTGCACGAATATGTAGCAGCTACAACGGCAAGCAAGTTGAGTTGTTAATTATACCTATTTGCTCATGACTTAGTTCTGGCAAGGCAAGTTCCCATATAAATAGATACATACAAGCTGAGTTGCCTGCCTGCCCTTCTCTCCCCTTATCCATTGCCTGTTTGCTTTAGTGGAAATTCGCAGATGAGGAGAAATAAAACTATTCCCTTGGCAGTCGTCCTCCACAGGCGAAGGCCTGAGAGTCTATCCTCGAATCTGCCGGGTATGGTCATGCAACTTACGCTTTTAATAATCTTAGATCACAGTGGGGGCTTGGGCTGGTAAGGGGAGAACTGATCGACTGTTTCAGCTCTAATGTACTGCTTCATACATCATAGCAAAGCTAGTTAGCTATATCAGGTCGGTGGCTCGGTCCGACGATCGCTTTGGTTACTTGGTGGGTTGGTGTAGGGGATGAGAAGAAGAGAACATTTCCAGTTTTACACTGCTTCATTTAGGGGCGTTTTGTATGCATGGTGTTCGTTGTTAGTTCTCAACAGCTTCAACAGATGGCACTAGGTATATTCATACAAAGCTGTTTTGTATTTTCCTTTTATGAAATTAACATTCTCCATTTCAAAGCGACGGAAGTTCTTTAATTTGAAACAGCTACTAAATTTCACAATCTCAGTTCTACATACACTCACAAGATGATATACGTTACCAAAAGTGTGCAACTAAAAATAATATTGCTTCTTCCATTGTGCCTCCAAATTGAGCTTTTGTTAAATTCCTAATCAACAGCTTAGCAAAGCCATCTCATTATGTCTTTACATCAGTCATACGGTGGGTCCCTTTCTTATATAGCCTACGCTTATTTACATTGTAATACGGTTATTAATACAGATATAGACTTACATCTAAATAGACCTGTCGTAATAAGATAACGTACCAATTTTACCTCTCATTTGCCGCACACAATACGCTACTCCCTAGATCTCGATTAGTTTGATTCCACTCTATGGGCTTTTAATTATCACCAAAGGGAATATGTTATGAGAGATATCACTGGCTGACTTTGTGCATCTTTACATAGCCTTTGAAGGAAGCATTATTTCGTTACTTTAACATAATTTAGATGTTACTTGTAATTGGAGCTTCCCATTGACAACATGAACACTGCCAAGAGTCTTATGGTAAATTGTAATTACTGACATTGTTGAATCACTACAAGAGTACCTTAATTCAAATTTGGCAAAACATTACAAGAAGAATGTCGTAGTTGTAATTTAATTTTCAGTTATCAGAAAAATAGTTTTATGAACTAACCTCACTCCACACGAGCATTGTTCCGAAGACAACCTGGAGTCCATCGAAGAAGTTGTCGCCGATGATGATGACGGTTGTGCCACCGGTGGTCCAGCCCTCACTCGGGCAGATCGCCTTGATCGTGGGTGTAGCTGCGCACAGAAAGCCTGGTTAAAGTACCAGGAGGAGCAAAATGTCAGAAATCAACGTAACATGCATGCACATTCATACTGGCTTACTGCTGGCAAAAACGAGGTATTGGTTTTCATAAGACTATGTATGTATATGTACTAACGCATATTGAGAGTTTCAAAAGGGTAGCTTGTGTGGGATGTGATTTCATAAGTATCCTTGCAGGAAGCAATATATTTCTGAATCACACGCATTCAAGTTACAGTAGAAAGAAGAGAAAGATACAAGGGGCACAGCTGAAGAAAATCAGGTCATAAAAATTAATGGAATTGCAAAAATAAAATGAAAATGAAATCCTATCAAGCAAAATTGTAGAAATTAAACTTGAAAAGAAACCGGACCTAATTTCGTGTGAGAAAAGGCGGAAATTGCGACTGCGTGAAAAGAAATAGCAAAGTAAAAGCTAAATTGACTGTTAGAACGTAGTAACGGACCGAGCCCCAATCTTATAATGTCAAATCTCACAAGACAGCCTGATCCTTACTATTCCCTAGTGTACTTCTTATTGACCATAGCCATAAAAGTTTAGCCCAGAGAGAGCCTACTCCTGGGACCTGGAGGTATTGCTCGACCAAATTGACAATGTTGCCAGGCCCAAGACCATCTTAGTCCAGCGAGACTGTCCCCTTGGGGGTCCTTACAGAGCAAAGCACTAGAATGGATATACCCAATGGATGCGCTCTCAAGAGGACATCTTGCAAGGGAGATATGTGCAGTCATCTTTATTGTCCACATACTGGATTGTATAGCTTACAGCAGTCCAGAGAAGAAGGCCTAACAAGGGAAATGATACAAGCAAGCAATGTCATTTAGGCTACATTATAGACACCTTGTTATGTTACATCAGGAGTGGAAGTGAGTTGTATAACACAGGTCCCACTGGGGAAAAGGTCACGACTCAAGTGGAATGGGAGATGGGCCCCGGTGGTGCTTCTTCCAAACGTTAACGTTAGGAGTGTGTTTGGAACTTGGCCGATGTTTATCTACACATAATGCATTTCAACGGAAAATGTTCAGAAATCTCTTTTGATTTGCTGAAATTTTTTTCAACATACACGATTTAGAACTGGACCAGTGTAAAATATCCTTCACTTCATTCCTTTGTTTCAAACCAATCACTAATCTGCCCGTTATGCAGATATTAGCAAGCTCTTTAAATTTATTTTGCATTTTCCACCATTATTGAAAATCTCAAAACACTTAATGAGTAGTTGACTTTGAATTAAAACTGATCAAAAACAATTTCAGAGACATTTTAGCAGCCCAAATCTAGTCCATATGGCAACAAAAGGCAGGTCCTGCTGTGTTTGGTGTCACTGATATGATTTTATAAAGCTGAAATGACCATCCACAGAGAAGAAGCCTTTGATCTCAATATCTACATGTCAGAAATCAAAAAGCTGGATAAGCCCCGCAGGACCAGTCAAACATGCAAACCAGCTACTCTCAGGGCTGCAATTAAGTAATTTCAATTGATATTCAATAAAATTTACAAAGAAAATTGTCCAGAATGGAATTATCTAAATTTGGCCTATGCTGTGCCTCTTTGATGTCAGTTTATGGCCATAAATTGCATAGAGGGTGGTCTCACTGGAGGGGACTTGCCTGCAGTACCAGGGCAGCCTCGCGCTTTTGATGTGACCCCCGAGACAGATGCCTCTAGCCTCGAGGGTGGGGCAGAAAGGGGGGTGTCCAGTTTCACACCTTCTGTGTCCATCCTAAGCAGGTTAAAGAAGATGAGTAATAGCACCTGTCATACAAGTCCTCCCTAGACACCAGTACAATAGATAGGTAATCTGATCTCTGTTGAGCTGGTCATCCTAAACCACTGACAATCTTAAAGTCTCTAATGCTCTTTAACTGAACAAGTACTGTATTTCTGACCAATTCTGGGTTAAACTTCAATGCACTCCAGAGTGCATGTATGTTTTTTTTTAAGAAACTGACTTTGTGACTGCAGTAGTGGGTTTAACGGAGAGTGCCCAAAGCAAACACTCTGCGTACTCTGCCTAATTTTCACCACATGAATATTGCATACTCCATATGGTCATTTCTGCAGGCTAAATGGATACTAGAAAGCATTAGTCACGGTATAAAGAGCTAAAATCATTTTACCATTGAAACAATTACCATTAATTGCCGAAAACTCTAATGAAATTTTCTGAAGCGGTATCAACTTACGGGGAATTGCGAAAACTCTAATGAAATTTTCTGAAACGGTATCAACTTACGGGACACCATTCAACGAAAGTCATCCAGTAATTGCAACAAAACAACAATATTTAGATTTCATTACTGTTTGACAAGAGTTAATCTATTTTTGAACGATGCAAGGTCAATATTGGCTTTGTGCTAAAAATCGACAAACATTTTGAACCGAATTTGAAGAGGATCCTTATTCCCCTCGTAGCAAAATAATCCCAGATGGTTAGTGGTAGTTTTTCGTCTTTTTTATTGACTTTATGAAAACACAATAAAAATCCGTAATTTTCCAGGAAGTGTAAAATGAAACAGGTGCGTGATAACCGGAAATCACAAGAGCGAGAGATACAAATGATACGCTACACGAGCGTTGATGCGGCGCCACGCACGGGATCGGCGGCCGGATAATGAAGGGATGTTGCAAGCGTAAGGCGGAGGAGGTGCAAGCTTTTCATTTACATTGTTGTGTTTTGATGGGCACACGTGCATGTGCATTCTGACCTCATCCTATTTAAGTTGACATCATGCCCCCTATTTCCTAACTCCCTTCATTCAACCTCCCCCACCCTACGAAACCCCCAACCCACCATTACCACCAACTCTCTGTCTCCTATATCTCTCTCAGTTTGTTTCACCATTTCCATCCACTGTAGCACCAGCAAAACAATCTGAATCTCACAATAGCCGGCACGTGAGTCTACGAGATTCGACCCGTGTTCCCCATTGTGTCCCGGGTCTGCCTGCACAGAATGCACGCTTTGTGTGAAACAAATATTGTTATTGATAAATTGTTTAATGGAGTGCCTTGCATGGTCTATCAGTCCATTTGTCAATTGCTTCCATCAAGAACAAGGAATGTTTCCTCGTTGCGGCGCACGCCAAGGCAACGGCAACTGATTGGAAATAACTTCACACAAATAGCACCAAATGGCACTTTGATCAGCCTCTCATTAGTGACCTATTCAAATACATTGACAAATATTCTTCTCTCGTCTCGTGACTTTTTTATTTCTCCAAATGTCTGGTCATTTTCATTTTCTAATTAACATAACTTTACAGGTCATATTTGACTTCTCATTACGGGAATTAGTGTTAGTTTCCACCTCTGTGGTTTGAGCGATAAATAGTCAATAAATAAATCAATAAGTGGGAAGAATTTCCAGTTATGCGTAAATACATGCGCATGCAGACACAGAAAATTGTCATCATGTGCGTAATTGTTGTCCTTTATGATTTCATTTCTGTCACTTTCACCAGTACAATGTGGAACTGAAATCGCAGACTTGTTCACGGAGGATGAGGGGACAGGTGGCAGAGGCAAATTCATTATGACCACCTCCAAATTGAGCAAAGCTCCAATGACTTGTTCTAGGCCTGACCTGAATATGTCAGATTCTAGGATAAGTCAGCCTATTAAATCTACACAATTGGATAGAGCCAATTATGTTCAGAAGTCCAGTTAGACAACCTTCACAAACCAGTAATGAGAGTTCCAAGGACTTCTATCTATTACAAGAGCCATTGTCCTATTTTAAAGATCTTTGTCCGCGAACAACAACAAGTGAAAGAAAATAATCCTCCAGGAGTAATCAAACTTAAATGCAGATATTTTTCTCCCCATTTCCTGTACACAATTTATTTTGGTCACTATTTCCCCATTTGACGTTCGTATTCACTGCACAAACAAACGTGGAATTTGATACAACATCATTATTCCTGCTTTGTAATCATTATTGGGCACTTTTCAATTTGAGGTCAGCTAGGGTACACATGGAGTGCTATAAGCTGCTCATTTAGGGATCTACCTGCATGTGAGGGGCTTAGTAAAGAAGGATTAGACAATACAATTTAGCGCTCTAAATGGTGACCTTTGACAACCATTACGGATTAGTCCAAAATAAGTAGTTTTAAGCAAAAACTGATGCCACACAGAAATAATTATGGCTTTAGAATATTTCCTTGTTTCAACTGAAGGCACCGACTAATACTCAGTAATTAAGGAATAAATGTTTGTGCTTCAAACCAGGATCCGCTTAGGGACACATTCTGGACCACTTGTGTTTGCGGGTCCGGTACAATATAATGTGAAAAATTAAAAGGAGATTCACCTTTACATCGCAAAGCACTATTGAGGCCTATTTTATCATCCCAGCTGTAAATAGTAAACACTTAGGAACAAAACCTTCCCCTGGACCATAAAAACAGCTTGATAACAAGGTGATGCATGTATGTTGGCCATAGCAACGAAATTCAAGGGTGTTGAGGGCCCAGATGGGTTCAGTCTAACTATCCCAGATGGAGCTGTATAATCTGATTTTAGACAGCTGGTGACTTCAGAAGGAAGCATCACCCAGGCATTCTTATTATAATGAAGCTGATAATCCCCTAATCAAGTCGCAATTGTCCAATTGTAACGTGAGTCCCACTTAAACATTCCCAGTGCGATCGCTTGAGAAACTTGGCGACACGAAAATATCAATTGTAGCGTAGTCGCGTATCGTTGAATTTAACGCCCTTAGATTTCGGCAAGACACTCGATTGAAACCCACTGAGAGCGACACCTTAACATATGAATCTTACCTTTTTGAGTGTTTACCATATTTTTTTCTATTCCCCTATTGTTTTGTTTGAATTAAAAAGTGTTTCGTTGAAAGGTGAAAGGATTGATGGAATTTCGGGTGATAATGGCCGAAAGGCTGCCCTTCAATACATCGACATATTGGACGGAAATGCAAAAGTAATGTCCTTCGCCGTAAGCCCATTTTAACTCGGGCCATTTTGGCTGGACATAAAACGCCATAACGAGCTATCGTGCAGTTGTAGGCCTGCACCTTACACAGCCTACACCTCCTGTCGTAGCAGCAGGATGCAGGAGGGCCCTAAAGTACCTTGTAGCGCCGCACTCACTTTCACTTTGGCAGATGGCTCTTTTGCATTTGATAAAATTAAGCAACATTAAAACTGCCACCGTATCGGGCAATTATTCAGACTAGGCAAGCATTTCGCAGGCATTTTGCTGATACCTAAGAAGGATAGGGCGCAATGAGTGTAAAAGTGTGTCATGCAATTGTGACAGTGGGGGAGGGAAGAATGAGCCACCGAGTACACCAAGTGCGTAAAAAAACTGCAGTAGACTTTTCCTATCAGCCATGACTCAACCTTAAAACAACCACCAAAGCCAACCACCCCCGCAATATTAAAACGGAAAAAATTGTAAGCTGTGAAATTAATACGGCGGGTTTTGGTCAGATAAAGATGGCCTAGGTAAAGTGATATGCTCCGTCATTACCCCTTAAAGCTCCCAAAATTACTTCAATACACAATCTAGGTAAATATGCTCTGATTTACTCGGGATAAGATTGAACAAAACGTGCTCAAAAGAGCAGAGGTTTTGACTTGATCCAGTATTGCTCCGGATTAATGGACTCTGACTGTGAAAACACAATACCCAATTCTTGCAATGAAGATTTCAATCATTATTTTTCCTGTCTCATTCTTTCTCTCTTTCTCTTTCTGTTTTTTTTCTTTTGTCGCTGACTGAAAGTGGTTGTTCAGTTTTAGTATTCAAGGCATTCCTCTCTCAATGAAAAGTGCCCTGAAAATGTTTGACCTCATGTTCCTCTGCAAAATATGCACAAAATTAATTCATTGCCTTCTTTGAGGGAAATTTGCTGAGGATTGAGGACTAATTATGTTGCCATTTATCATATTGCCATGCCAGCTTAATAAGAATGACAAGGCAACACATAGTTGAATTCATTGGATGGTCATTTTTATTCTTTGGGTGTCAATTTTTGTCGAGGAATTCATTTTGGAGTGACAATGTTACTGCCCAAGTCATACATACATTTGGAAGGGCAGTTTGCCCGCTCCCTGCTTTACAAGAAACCGAGATTAAATTTTGTGATTGAATTCTACAAATGACATTTTTCTGAAGTGTTTTTCCTGATTTATTCCACAACAGAACAGGTCCAAGTAAATTGGAAATCCTGTCAATTTATATTAAAAGTCTGACCCCATCCTGGCCTTTATGGCATAACCCCTAAGCGGGCCCTGGGTTCCAATTTTAGTTGCACCGCAGAATCAAAATAAAAAGTAGCCGATTCATAGAACCAACCGACCAAAGACTTAATTTCAAACATGAAAGGCAATTTTTCTCTGTCTGAACTGAATAAAAGCAGAGCAAGTCGAATACATAGAGAAAGGAGACAGAAAAAAGCGAAAAAGATTAAACTTATTAAGGTTGGAAAGGCCAAGGGCAATACTATCTTCCATGCGATAATATTTTAAACGTTAGATAAATATTAGCTTACTTGTGTAGATTAGTTTCTATATTCATCTGTACAATTACATTTTGAACATGATTTTAAAAAAGAAAGAATGGAATTATACTCACCACCCTCAGTCGGATCCAATCGTCTTGCCCTTCTGCCGTGTTTCGAGTTATTGTGAACGAACATATTGTCGGACACTGCCAACAAGGGACCCTCCACGCTTATTTGTGTCGATATGGCAACCTGTAAATAGGACAATAGGAATAAATTAATGGTGCCAGTTTTTGGGTTTAGGATGCCGATTCATACATACATACATAAAACTTTAGTAAAGAGGTTTCAGCATGAAAAGATCCCCAAAGTCTGCATAACCTTTGCCAACAATTAGTTTAATTTATAATTAACCTTTTATTTATTTATTTGTAACATGTTTATATCGTCTGTAATGAAGTATAAAATAAATCAGTGAGTGTTGCTTGACATGTACAGATGGTGTACAAGAACACGGCAAAAAAGTACAACCTTGGGACCACATAATTAGAGGAATTGCTAGTCTGGTCCCAAAACCCCGTGGGTTGTGACCGGTAGATTACACCATTATGGTCGTCTCAAGCAGAACTAGTGCTCTGAGACGAAGCTGTCCTGTGTGGCCGGGACCGCGGCGCAGTTGTACCGACGGAAAAATACATGACCAACCCCTCACCAATAACGGCGCGAGTCAATAATGCCTCGTTGGCGTGGAATCGGTGTCTTGAGAATGGTCCCGTGTATGGAGGTCTCCGAGTTATCACAACTAGAGGCACAATATCAAGACGAGATCTGCTGAATTCATACTTGGAGGTTATTCCCTTCTGGATGAACATATATATATGGATGGGGCCTGCAGTTATAACGTTGCCGCAAGACTCAAAGTTCTTTCTTGTTTTTCTTTCTTCACAACAAGGCAAGTCAAGTTGACAGAAAGAGAAAAATGCATCTGGAGCTCAATCTTGCGAATTTCTTGACAAATTCTCCCAAAATTGATGGCCACCTTGAGACTACCTCTTCTAGACGTCTTTCTCTACACAAAACTGGCTACTTTTTCGACTTCTTCTCTTTTTTTTCTTTTTTATTTGCACAAACATGACTTGAACATAATGTGTTCTTGAAGCTGTCTATTATGCTACCCATTTCAATTACTTGTACGGTGTTTGATAAGCATGGGGATTTTTTGTAGTGTCTCTACTCGTATTTGATGTGATTTATCGGCCACAGGACTGGGTGCAGTGTGAGCCCTATCAGTTGCTTGCAGAGAGGACTACCGCTTGAGCAGGAGCAGTGAGGCAGGGAGTGGGTCCCGTCCATGAGTACCCAAGCGTGACATCCCTCTCGCCGGTGGGGACTGCTGATAAGCTGCCGGGCGGCCGGGGGTCAGTGCGTCGCATCAATGTAGCACCATCGTCATGCATCACTAGACGGATCAGCACGGATAATCGATGCCAAACCACAAAGGATCTCACCGGTAATCTATTACCCACCACCATCTCCCTTCAAACAAGGGGCTTGCCTCCGCTGACAAGTGATTTTGTGACCTAAATATATGGCAGTTTACTTGAATGTCTCTTTTTAGCCGTGAGAAGCGAACCAAACTGAATTTGTTCCACACTCCATAGCTACTCAGTGCCCAAGAAATAATTTTCAGTTAAATTTCTAAAATTATGTCGTCTATCACCAATTTTGCCCCACGTTAATTTCTCAAAAAATATTTTGGGCATATTGCGCGTTCAATACACGGTGAACATTGTCAGATAAAAGTCGAAAGATTTTTATCTTCGCTTTAATTTTTAAGATTAAGTCTAGAAATCTGTTTGAACACCACGGCTTATTCTGATCTTGAAACTCTACACTTAAAAGAACTGCCTGGTTCGTACACTGGGGAAAAGGAACTTGTCAAAGCTGACAGAATTGCCTATATCTTTTAGACCAATATCTTCTCAAATCATTTCTGTGCCGTTGATTAGATTTGTGCAGACAGAATTCACTGAAATTTGATCGCTGATTTTCACAATTTTCTCACCCGGTTTTTTGTCTTTACATTTGGCTTTCTTCAATTTGATCATACATATCCAATCAAATAATTCTACTATTTCAAGAAGAGGAAATTTCCAAATTCTTCAAATTGTTTTTCTAAATCAAAATTATTTAAAAATTAACAATCATATATTTACCTGAAAACGTCGCATATCTCTTGGATTTCCAGCATTCTTTAAGCAGTTCTGGTTGCATTTCATGAAAAATTTCAAGAAGAATCTGAAAAGAGAATGGCAAAACAATATTTAATTAAACATAACAAATGGTAACAAAAAGTTACAACAATTTCTGTACAAAATTGAGCCCATTCCGTTTCCTTGTTTTATTTGGAACTCTTTCTGTAGATTCAATCAGTGGATTTAGGAGGTGTCTAATCAGATGCCTTCCGACCTTTCCTATTTCATTTTATTTCAGATGAAGTGATCTTGCTCCTTGCTAATATAGACTAAGGGGGATACGGGACCTGATTGTTTGCAAGCACTAACAAACTCCCTTGGTACCAAGTCACTAAGTTCGGGAAATCTCTGGTAATAAGATTTCAGTGCAGGTTAATTTCTCCCAAGCGTGTCTGCCTGCGACACAGGCAACATTGCGAGAAAGGGATTAGCTGCCCCGAAACAAGATGTTGGGAATGTTATGGGAAGGATTAGTGAGCTTTACTGCTAATTAAGAAGTGAAAATGATGCAGCTCGGCGATGACCCTTAAAGGTACTTCCTGATTCACTGGATTAAGCATAGTCTTCATTGAGAAGGGATAATGGAGGGATGGGGATTAACTCCACGTCACCCTCCGTGTTTCGGGTTGATATCAAGGGGAAGGAGCTGGCAACGTGCCGTTATCATACAGTATGCTTTAGGTACAAACCCAGTGGATTTGTATAATTAGCAACTAATGTCATGGCCAGTGATCAGTGCTGTCATGGGTGTAGCCATGTCAAAATAGTAGCTTTTCACCATGAAGTGGTGAAATGGAGTAAATTTCAAGCTAGCAGAGCAGGGGAACAGGAAGCTTGGAAGGGTCCCATTTTCCCCCGAGGGTAATTCGACTGTATCTGAAGTCCTTCCTGCACCAATGCCTTCGCTTGAAGCACCATCCTCCCTGGAGTGGTTAATTAGAAAATCATCAACCGTTTCGTTTTCATCACTTTAGCACCTCTTGGCGGGATTGTTTCTACGAAGCATCTCTTGGCGCGACTGACAAACAAACAAAATCAGCCTCCAACCCACCCGACCCAATGCACAGAAAGATGCTCTTGATGCCCTTGCCTTCAGTTCTATTCAATTGTACATTTGGCCAATGCACACAACAGGTGTACCAAGGCCTTGTGATCCTCACAAACCAATTACATTTGTTGTAAAGAGAGCCATACCCTGGAGATTCCAATGTAAGCAAAAATAGGCAACTGTCTTGATGTATCTATATTGTAACTAAACAACAGCTTCTATCAAATTACAACTTCCTCTTTCATCACCTTAATTATGTTTGGAAGCAAAGATGCTTTTGTTGTGTCAAAAATGACAAACTAGTAGTACATAAAAACGGAAAGCCAATTATAGGCAAAAAAGATTTTTATCTCTACTTGGGTTCAAAATCTGCCTTCATTACAAAAGGGTGAAAAACCTAAAGACGCTATTAGGGACATTGATGCAGCGTTTCAACACAAGATACTTCAGGAATCTTCGTCTGTGGTACCACAACACACTACAGTAATCTAGCGACTTAAAAACCCTACGTTTCCTGAATCTTGAGCAAAGTCGTGTTAAAAAGAACCGACAGTTTATTATTTTAAAACTTAATGCGTATTTAATGTGGGTAGAAAAGCTGAATGTCAAGATCCCTCGAGATAACAGCCTTTCTCTTTGTCATAATGGAAATTCTAATCCATCAAAGGCAAAGTGAATGTAGATAAAGTGATGCTACTCTTCTCAGCTTATTGACTAAGCATATTGTAATATTGTTGGACACTCACTCCTAATATGATTAAAGTCCTGATCAAATATTTATGTATTATGAAGTAGGTCAGGGTTTCTGAGGTAGTATGAATGATTCGTGCAACGCGGGTGTGAATAACACAATCGAAGAATGGAAAAGAAAGGGGAATTGAGAACTTGATTATTTGATGAGGAAAGTTCTGCTAAATTGTTAATATTAACATTAACTGTTAAGTTAGATTACACTTGACTTATCATTTACCCAGAGAAGGGAACGAAAAACAATTCAAGCAGCTTTGGCATTAAGTTATATGAAGCATTGAGTAATTTAATCTTCCTGATGCCTCTCATTTACTTGTCAATCACAGATGCTTAGAAAATTCATGCTAGCCCAAGATCCATTTACGTCTTCATCACCTCACGAGCCTACACATTTCAAACCATTGACTTTTAATTTGTCAGAGTCCTTGCCTAAAACCCCATGAGCATGGTCGCCTTAATGCATATCAAATAGCAAGGGTGCACCTCACTAAATTCAAGGGGGTAGCCCAGAGACTAAGGATCCATTGGGGAAATGGATAGGCAACAGAGACGATGGATAAGCTTGCAGCATGCAGTCAGTAAAATCAGCTAATAAAGTTCCACCATCATCCACCGAGGAATGAAAAGTGGGTTAGGAGACACACCCCTTCATACTCCCCAGTGGTTGAGCTTGTCATGTATTCCGTAGTGTTGTGGGCAATGAAGGTTCAATACATTTTAATAATTGGTCAATAGGCTTTCGTAATCCTAGCTAGGACTATAGAAGCCAAAAATCCATTTTTGGAAGTTGAGTTGCAAGATAAGATATTTGTGGGTCATTTTTGTGCTTTGCAGTCAAGCTGCAAAAATATCTAGAAATAAATTATTTGATTTGTCATGCAAGAAATGGCAAACGAGAATAAAAAAAATCCATGCCGTTTTCTTTCCTGCCAAAGCCTTGATGTTACTGAAAGAAGGCGATGTCTACAGCTTCGCGGAATCAGCAAGCCAGCCTTGGATTGAGTCTGTTTTAATTTCCTGATGGGTTGGCCAACACTGAAGATAACTAGACTCCGGCACAGAACGAGTTGCATCTTAATCAGTGGACCAATTTCTCTTCAATTTATCCTTCTCTCCAAGTTTCATCTCTTTTTTTCCTTTCTTTCTTCTTCAACTGCAACAGCAACTGTCACTGCTGCTGTTGTGGAAGCATCGCAGTTAACATCTGCAATATTTTTTTCATTTGCATTCCAGTTTGAATATTTTTCAGAATGAAAGCGATTCATTCCTTTATTATTCTTTATCTGAATATCAAGACTGACCAGCGGACAAAATTGGTCCATTTGACACAAAAGAATGTGTTATTGACAAGTAACAATTAAGAAGACTGGGACTGGAGACAAGAGAACAATAGGAGTGAATAGGAGTTTGAGATCAGTTTGTGGTGGATACTTGTATGTTATCTCCCCTTGGGTTCAATTTCCTCCCTGGGCCTATCTCTCCGAGGACAGATACAGCAGTCTATAGAACCAGATCCACTGGAGATTCCCGCAGATCACAAGAGATGTGGGATGTGATCCTTCCACCCAGAATGGATCTCCAAAGGAACAAAAGCAGATGGTCCAATGGTGTGCGTACTGAATCTTAGATCTATTCCACTACTGATACGCGGTGCCCCCACAGCTACAGCTATTAAAAGGGGTTATCTCACCAATATTAAAGGCTATCTAGATAAGGCAATTGGGGAATGTTGCAAGGATATAAGACTTGCAGATGAGCACTTAAGAATCAGCAAGACAACAGAAAACAGATGGCTGATACGAAGTTCAAACCATTGACTGAATCCACTGAAAAATCGTTAAGGTCTCCTCTGTTCGAATCGCCCACAAAATAAGTAGTCCAAACTTAAATCCTTAATTTAAAAAAGTAGTTTAACATTTTTAGTTAATATTTAAATAGAATAATCCTTTCACTTGATCCTTCAAGTTCAACAAAAATCAATTAAGCTTAATGACTCTTTCTCCATATCATATTGCAGGATTTTAATTAACTAATTCTTAGTTGTTAAACAGTTATATAACGTAGCCAGCATATTACGAAACTAATGCTAAATATTCCAGTAACGATCAAATGTTGTTGCTCGATCTACGGCACACGGGACACAATATACAGTATAGATATTCTCCTTCGAGTTTTGCCTCAAGTATTGAACCACTGTCAGTTCTCTGTTATTTGCTGAGAACTGTAATTGTGTTCTAAATTGACATTTCCCTGCGCCATTTAATCTATTTTCTCACGCAGAGGCAAATGTCATTCAATTTTGGTAAAGGGGACAGAAAATAATAGGATGTTACCAATGCAAATTGCTCTATCAAAAATGCCCCGGAGGCGACGGATTTTTGGTAAGTGAGTGGCCCCAAGCTCGACCCTCGGCCTTCAGCCCCTACTGTTAAGAAGGAAAAAGCCAACAATCTCTGTCCCTGCAGGAACACCAACTGCAGTGTTATCTATCATTCAGCTAATAATAAATGTAACATCCAACCTGTGCAATTATTTCCGTTTGCAGCACAAATTTGGATTACAATTTTAAATTCCGGATGTGTGACTTTCGCAGTTAAACCTCTGGATGAATCAAAGCTGTTTGGTACCAAGAAGAGTGTGAAAAGTCAAGGATCGGTGGTTGTTGTGTGCGCACAAAATCAAGAAGCGGAGACACATTCTCTCCAGCTTCAATAGGCAGAGAAATGTTATCCGATACTTTCCATTTCGGGTCAATTATATTGCAAATGGAACGGCGAGGAAGCAATACAAAGATAATAAGGGTCTTGTAGATTGTTATGCGTCCTGATTATAGAGTCAGTGCATGTTGGAGAAGTTTACATTGTAAAGTATATCCTGTAACTAGAGCTCTAATTCTCCCGTCTCCTTTTTACGAAAGACGAAAAGCATTACCTATAATCAGGGCCTCGAACTGGCTGACAATGATTTCCTGAAAACCCACTGTCCATGTATTGAAGGCACGGAGATCTAACATGCAATTTGAGCAGCTTGTGAGCTGTATTTTCTTTCTTATTTAGGCTTAACTAGCAGTTTCCGCCATGCCATTTGGCTGGAGGAAGTGCCACTAACTAATCCTCTGTCTTGTCCTAAAAGAACCCGGCTCTTTTTACCTTGCCTGATTTGTTTGGAGGTAAGGCTACTTAAAACAAAATCCACAATCATGATTAGGGTCCTTCTTTTGTCTTAATACTCCCGTCTTAGCTCCAGACCATTCTCTAGTTTTTGATATTTGAGGTTTTTTAAGCTGCTGAGCCATTTTACTTTTAAAATTCCAGGACACATTGAAACTTTTTGAGCAATCCAGTAAAAACTACAAAACAAAAAGGAAATACGCAAAAAAAACAAAGCCAGGTTTAAAATAGAACCAATTTGCATATTTTACGTGACCATATGCCAGTTGTAAAGATCTTTGAGGAATGAAAAATAAAGAAACATAATTTTATGCAAATTGAAGTGCGTAGGAAAATGGGTGAGCTGGTGACCCCGCACACCTATCGTCGTGATAAACGTCCGCCATTAACAGGCAGAGTCAAAAAAGCGAGGTCACGCTGTCACCGTTAAAATGGCTAAATTTTGTCGACAGTGTCCGCTTCAGCTAATTGTGCTCTGCCCTACTCCATGTCGAGAGAATTACAAGTTAATTAGAAGTACGACCCCACAGTCCGTGGCCGCGAGGCCCCTCATCGCGGTCCCCTCCCCGAGTAAGGGAGGGGGTTGTTTGGCTATTGCCGGGCGAGTCCGGTTAAATAATTAATGTCGGCCGAGAGCTATCTGCAGCTGAGCCCGCCAGCTTCACCGTAAAAACCTACTACACAGCTCCTACTTTATTCTTGTTTAATTTTCACCACTTTGATGTTACAAAGCTTTTATATCCGATAGTTCTTTCTTTTTTCATGAAAATAAATTTCTTCTAAGTTTCCTTTGCGAACAAGGTTTCAGACGTTTTATTGGAGAAAGAAGCTGCAGTCGACTTGACGTTTTGGACAAAGCAGTTTCAATTTTTGATTTACCCGAAAAACAAAGAAAGTTTGTTTTCCAGACAGTAATTATTTTGCAGATAACAAGCCAGTCATTGAAATCGTTTCTATTGTGTAAAGCTAGTGCGAAAATCTGCTTCATTTCCATCACTATTCGTGTTTACCTGCTTCCCACATAGATGACGGTAAAAGAGAGAACAGAGAGAGAAATAGCTAGAGATATGGGAGAGAAAAAACTTGCACTAAACATATGAAGTAAGCTCAAAGTCACGCCATTCAGTTCCCAAAACACCACTCTTTTACACGAATTATGCAAAAATTAATTCATGCCTAATGATTTCCGGGACCGAGTTGAAGCAAGGCAAACATTGGAGAAGCGGTAAAAAATTGATGATGTGAGGTCTCGGGACGGTACCTTAAGTCATCAGTGTTCTACCAACTAATAGGAAAGGCAAAGACTGTTCTGGGGCTCTCTTGCTTGGCAACCAAGCGCGTTTGGCAACAAATTTGCAGCCGCAAAAGAGCTGTGGACATACTCGCTGGGACTTTTGGACAACAGAAGAGAGTTGTTAATTTGTTCGGTGTAATATCCTCATCAACGAGGTGTTCAAGTCCCAAGATGGCCGAGGAGAGAGAGAGAGATCGAGGAGAGTGAGCGGGCAAAGCAAGCAGCAGCGTACCAGAGGGTGCAGGATTGGGTAGGTAACCCATCGAATACTTCTGCAGTCACGACACGTTAGTTCAACGGTGTATGAAGTTTCAGTTCCTTGTATGTCTGCAGTACATACGTATATAAGGGGGTACGGAGGGAGAACCTCCACCGCCCCTGTTTCGTGCTGTATTCAGGCTGGTCTCTTCTCCGTGATTTGAAGCCGTTTGAGTCGATTACTGCTCCCCAGCCTAAACAAACGGGATCATTCCAGTCCCTGTGTCGTGCCTACTGCCGACTCTAACAACAAAAGCCCTTCCCTACTGCAGCGCAGAGATCTCTAAAGTTTGATACCAATACACATATCAATGCATGACTTTACAATGGCCAGCATCGTTTTTCAATTGGCCCTTTTCTCTTTCTTTCTAATACCTAAATTTCCTTCTTTTGTTCAATGGTTTTGAGAAAGAAGTATTTTTATTCGAGGTGTTCATCTTTAATAGTACTGCAACGGATGTCGGTAAATTTTGTCAAAACTTGCCGAGAATGAATGAACGAATGCAAAGTAAAAAAAATTCCCGAAGTCTGTGAACAGAACGGAAAGCGGGTGGGTAGATAAATTGAGGTAGAGAAAATGACATTTGACTCGACTTCAACATCCAATGTTGACTCGCAGAATTATGAATAAAACAATAGTTGTTTTGATGGCTTTCTAATGTGTTTGTCTTGCCGTCAGGCGTAGAGTCAAATCATTTTAACCAAATTGTTTCCAAGTTGCCGGCTTAATGTTATCCCAACAAGTCCTGATCAGAAGGCAGTCCAACTTTGTTTTCCAATTTTGAATTGCTACTGTTGGACAAATATTGGCGATGCGAAACTCCTCTCTGCGACATCAACAGAGTGTTTTACAGAAAGTGAGTGAAACTGCATTCTCAATTCTCTAGAGGGGAAAATAGATGGATTTCTGTGGCATTATAGGTTAATGTGCCTTAAAAGTATCCCAAAAAATAATGGACTTTTATGTAGGGATTTCTGTATTCATTTGACAAAGCAGGAAATATATTAAGTTATATTTAAAGTAAGTAATTCTATTGATTATATTTTATGACAATGTTTCAGGAATTTTCTGTTGTTTTATGATTGTTTCCCGGGTACATGTATGCACTCAATATCAGGACACAACATTTTTTTCTTTCTTAAAATTATGCTAGCGGAACTTTATCTGAGGAAAGAGGGCCAAAATTCCTGGCATATGTTCATGAATGTCAGGTCAAGATTAACTCAAAACAAATTTCTGTATCTTTCCAGATCAGTTGCAAAGGGCCTCACCCTAACAACTCAAAAAAGGTGAAAATAATTTTCCCAGAGAGATCTTGAGAAAGAGGAACCATCTCCTCAACAACACTGTACAACTGGTGGAGATACTGGCAAAAACTCGACTAACAGGAACAGTTATTTGTAAAATGAGATTCAGGAATAGCATTCCTGTCAACACGAATTTAAGCTTGTCTTCAACAGGTTTGAGTTGATGTGTCTGAAGCCAGTCATGAAATTCGGTTTCAAATATCTAAAATAGTCCTTCATATCCAGTGTTTTCTTCTGTTGTTTTGTAGCTTTTAGAATAAGTGTCTCTCACTGATTAAACAAAAGAGGTTTCAAAGAAGAAAAATAAAAATTAAAGGCCTCTGTACCTACTATGCGTGAGGCTTGCAGGCTGTTGGAAGAAAAACCTACTTGGATGTACATCCATTATTAAATTTCTGTCAGATGAGGCTTTAATGATGTTCTTGCAAAATGTGTAGACTTATAATGAGATTAGACAATAGCTATGTTTTATGTTACTGGGCGAGAACAATGGGAGAACTAGACAGCATTATTGTGTTGTTGTGGGGACTTGGGGTGGTAGAGCACGGGTATTGGATCTAGAATCACTTTATCCTGGACCCCAGCTGCCTTGTTTAAATGAGATAATCCCGAGTGAAGCAAGACAGACCCAGCTTTAGTGGTACCTAACAGGGGAGTCAATCATATAAACGCGGAGCCGTCGACTTGCCGCAGTTGAAACACAGTTCCATATTTGAATAATTTCATAAACACTTGCCAGCCCCCTTTACTGTGCACGTTAAAATTGTATTTCCATCGAGACAAGGGCCAAAGTAGGCATAAAACGATAAGAGCTAATAGCTGAAAATTTTTGCCCGGGGACACAGTTGGACCTCTTTATCTCACCGGGCCCGGCAGTGTACAATTTTATTTCTCATATTTTATTCTGCATAATGGCTGATAGGGAACAAGAGTTGCATGCCAGATGAAGCTGGTGCTGTCATCATTACTTTTGATAAGCCTTTTCTGAACATCATTCAACTTTACTTGTGCAAGGGGGTCTCATGTTCTCCTTGCATGCAAGCTACTGTGTCACTATCCCAAAGAAAATATTATCCTTTCTAATTCCTCTAAATATGCGGACTGACAGTTTGGTTCTTTCTGTTCGTGCCTGATAGTTCCCCATTGCTGCATTCGCTAAAAGTCCGAAAATATTTTTCGACAATGAACATTCTCAAACGCTGCATGCATTGTTACTGGCTTTGTAGAAAAAGCCATTTCATCTTCTTTTTTGACAGTTTACATCTGAAATTGCTGTATTTCAGCTTAAGGCCTGTCAATCAGAAAGCTGGAGTTAGTTGACCACAAAAGCACGGGATATCCTTATTACTGACAAAGCAATCGCAGACATGAAAGGAGACTGAAAAAACCGCAGAATTATCCAACATTGGAAAATACTCCAAAGCTCTCACAGAAACTTAAACAAAAGCCGCTTTTCCCATTACATGCTTAGTCAATAGACTGTAATAATATTATTGATATTAATACGCAAAATGATATTTTATTATGATTTGGCATTAAGTCGTGTGAAAGACAACCGCGATAGCTGAGCGTTTGCAAATATTTGTTCTCCTTGTGCGCTCGTCTCAGCGCTTATTAAAACTGTTTCCCTGAAAGCTACTCGGGCAGATTAATATATTTGATGGAAAATGTTGAAACTATTAGAACAAGGCCTTCGTCCGACAATGCAATTCCGCATGCATACAATAACCGATAATAGGCAAATAAACGCTGAATCGTGGCCTTCATAGCGAGTGCCTTCACAAATGGTATTGCATTTTCATAAAAATGAGAAGATGAGAAGGGGACTTTGGATTAAAGGAAATCATGAAAATTAGTGGACAGATTTTTACATCATTATATCGAAGAAACTGCATAAAAATCCTGAATTGTTCGGTATATTTTTTCGTCTTCTTTTTCTTTTCTTAAACGAGAAATGCAAACAGAAGGAGAAACTACGTTCGTAGTGTACTGCATGTATCCTGTCTTCCAGAAGAAATCAGTCGTTCAAAATTGGGGAACTCTCGACTAAAATACGACAAAGGGCTCTTAGCGGAATTGCTATTGAGATATTTGATGACATAGTTAATAGAGTTGAAAATGATATTGTGACATGGGGAAATTTATTTCTTAGTGGGAACACTATTTACTGTGACATCCAATTTTGCCTTTGCCAGAGTAAATTCACAGCGCGTAATGGAAATGAAAACCGGAGCTCGTGCTGTCTAAACTAAAAGGAATAGCTTTGAAAAATGAAAAAGAAAGCAGATAGGATGTGAATACAAGCTTTTTCAAATTGATTCTCTTTCTCTCTATTCTCTTTCCGTTCCCCCCAAGTTGTATCTCTGCTTGGTGGTAATGAAGTTGTAGGGGATAATCTTTCACGGGGAGAAGCGCCTTGCTGACGCACTGGGACCAGCTTGGCATCTGAACGCTGTTATTGCTTTATAAATCTACTTCATTTGGCTAAGCCCTCTCTGGTGGATACATAGCACACTAAACCTCATTTGCAACCTCTATCATTGAACAAGAAAAATTATGATAAAGGCTCAAGGAGCAACAAAGTAAATTTGACTTCCATTTCACCGGGACTAACATCATTTACTCGCAAAATTCGCATCCTTTGGAGAATACTTTTTATACCGCTGACTGACAAATTCTATTAGTTTTGTGCCCTCTTTCCTATCATTGATCGGGAATAACATGTTTGCTATATTGTCTTAATAAGAACTCTTGGGAGACTGAAGAAGATGCCTTTTGGAATTACATGGACTGGTTTCAATGCGAAATGTTCGCCTTAGTACAGTGCAAAAAATATAGTATTTGACATAAATTGATTAATTAGACAGCTTTTTACAATTTATACTTAATTTCCAATGCGTAAAGTAGAATTTAAAACATGTTTGAAAATAAAGACTAACTCAGCATTGTAAAGTTCTTTGAATTATAATAAAGGCATCACATAACAACAAAGAAAATGTTAGTAAAAAATGAATAAAATTCAGATGATAGACAGGCACTGTCAAAAAGTTTCCGGAATTTAAAAAGAAAACTTTCTGACGTGTCACTTCATGTTATGCACCATGGCCTTCTGTTGTGATCCATTATCGAATGAAGTAGAATTGAATATGTCATGAATTATTGCATACTCGACCCCAGGACCACTGTTTATCATTTTTACCTCTTCAACTGGGATTTGAAACTGCTGCATAAGAATTTTCTTAGGTTAAAGGGCGTGAATGGTTTATTTCAGAGCTCACCAATTTCTAAATGGCTTCAAATTAGTCCAGGAGAGAAAGGTCCCATATGGGGACAGTTTTCTGCAGTGGCTGAAATTGTTCCGATCCTTCTGGGTGGTAGCTTTTACCCTCCATAGGTCTTAACAGACATACCTCTACTGCAGGCACGGGGTCATATATGCATAGGGAGGGTGTGGCCCTCGGGGTTCTGCAGTGTTCTATACTGCTTTAATTTGTAAGGCTGCTGATCTTAGGTGCCAGTGGCACAAGGTTATGACCAAATAAAGCACCCGGGGTGTCCCAGTGCAGCCCTGTTCATTTCTTAGAACACGGAAACTATCCCAAGCCACTGAAGAAAGAAATGAAAAAGGCAATGAGGTGTACAACAAACGACTCCACAAATGCATAAATTTCAAAAAACAACAACTTCTTATTCAGTAATGCGTCAGTACCGGTTTCTTTCACTTTCTACATTAACTTGGTTTTTGTCCCAATTTGTTTTTAACTTTCATAAAATAAGGGATTTTATTTGTTCCAAAGTAAGGGTTTAATCTTAAACCATCAGAGATACTTTTCTTGAACCTAATAATTTATCACAATTTATTTGTCATCCAAATTACCAGGTCTTTCACACTTCATTACAAAAATATCTGCGACAATCCAGCGGAAACATCGCCTCAATAACACGGTACCTCATCGCTCTGACCTCTGACAAGTTTGGAGGCTGAAGAAGAAGACTCTTTACATTACTGATGCGATCATACAGGCAATGGGATGGAAGCATTAATAGAGCTCATATAATATAAGGAGTTATGGAGATGAAGGGAACAGAGAAAAGATCGGATTTGCTCTGACATCTATTGAGCCATTAGTTAGGCCTAATGGTCGCTGTCCTTTAATCAAGTCGGGTATGCCAGCTGTCAGGGGTTATGGTCTGATGATATGAGGCAACAACGTGAGCACTGGGGTTTTACAGAGTGAGGTAAGCTTTCACATTTTTTTGTTTAAAATCAATCAAGATCAATCATATTCCATTAACATACAACTTTTTTCAAACTGGTAATTAAAGAATCTTTTTCTTTCCTCTTTCTTTCAAGAGTTGGATCTGCCAAGGTATCATCAAACGACAGAGAGAAATTCATCGCTTCGCTTTCTTATTAGCGGGCATGCAGTCCACATCACTTACACATCCATCATAATCTTGGCTTCAATAATGACTACATATCTCTCTCTCTGATCCCAGTCTCTTTAGCACTCAGACAAAAATTACCTTTATGAGCACATCTCATCTCCCAGGTTCTTTTCTGCCTTTGACAGTATTTTTCCTTTGAATGTTACAGTTGTTGTCCTGTTGTCTTCTTCTTTACATCCAAGACAGGTCCATGTCATAAGCCGAGACATGTGTCCATAGTGCCATGACAGATGAAGCTAGTTTCACATTCAAAGCACTCTTATAATTATCTGGAATATTACGTCTTCTTTCATAGTCACTGACTTCGCAATGAGAATATTTATGGCCCTATTTCACATCAATGAAACAGAGATTTTAAACAGGATATGATAGACTGTCATACAAAATTCAACAGAACTGAGCTACGCTTACAACTGGAAGGGCCTTATTAGGAAGTGCAATTATCTTTACAGTTTCAACTTCACAAGATCAAGTTGCATACGAGGTGTATTAGTGGAAATTGAAACCTTCAATTAGAACCAACAAAGGCCAGAAAATCAACACAAAGACTATTGGTTTTTCATTGTCTTTAGTCTTCCTTAGATGGGCCAATTTTCTGCTCATCCATTTGACCTTTGTTCTAGCAAGTTCGTCGCGTTAATTACTATAATGAAGTAAGATTGTGGCTATTGTTGATTAGATGCTGCTGTGAGAAGGCAGCTTTCTGGGCTGCTGAGAAGGGCTCATCAGTCACTCTACCTGTCCATTCTGTCAGTGATCATTAACCCTGAGCTGCAGGCACAACAAATACCCTTATATTGCATCCTACCTTCTTACTCAAAGGAGGCGGAAAAATAAGCCTCTTCAGGGTCATGAAAATTAACTAAGTTTTGAACATTATAAGACTAATTACTGAGTTCAAAGAGGCATTGACAATGCACCCTTTCAAGCATTGTACAACCAATTATAACTTTCAAGACAGTCAAGGAAGTCTAGTGTGTGATAAATTGTAGTTTCAATTGAAATTTTAAAAATGTCACAAAAGTCAGCTCTGCAGGATAATGTTAAGCCATCCATCACTTAGTCTCATCAACTAATGGTGTGGTTGTTCGGAGCCAAGAACAGAGGAGAGAAACATCTTCAGCAACCATGTCTGGCAGCTATGAGACCTTTATCTGCATGTTAAACTTTTAATAGAGAAACATATCTGGTCATTGTCATCTGTATTTGGGAAAGGCCAAGAGTGAGGTGACCTCCACAAGCAAAAGGTCACACAACCCATTGAGGGGGGTGATGTGGCAATGAGCTCAGACATTGTGTGGGGACAGATGGCAAAAGTAATCATCAACCGTAGCCGACCATAGGAGTTACACTGTGTGCTTTGACAGGCATCATGAATTGAAAATCTGGGCCCATAATTTGTAATGTCATTGAAAATGATACATTCGGATATTTTACTATTGAAATACTTTTAACTTCATTCATAATACCCAACAATCAGATGTGTGGGTAGGGAAACAACTCGGTAGATTTCCGTCTGATGGAATTAAGGTCACAAAAGAAGGATTTTTAATTTTAATACAAGTGTTATTTAAGAACGACTAAGAGAGTGAAAGACAATATAATCTATCAAGAAAGAACAGATCTAAAGGAACTGGGCAGGTACTTTGTAGAAGAGATCTGCATCACCATATTTGTCTTACGTGACTACGGGATCCCCAGAGAGAATCCTCGAACACAACCCACTCAGTAAACTACAGCTTCCAAACATGACCAAACACAAGGTATTCTGTCTATACCTTGTAAAATAAAATACAAAGATTCATTTTAAGCATTGCCTTGGAGTAGATTTTTCCCTCCGATTTCCACGAAGAGGTACTTGTCTTTCATGCTAGACTTGGAGAGATTGCCGCTTATGTAATTAAATTTTGCCTGCTTGTATGCATATGCTTGTGGTATAGAACGATTACATGCAATAAGGACTTGTAAGCAATGCTTGCAGCTTCAGTCTTTAGGGATATGCCCTTCTCTTATCCACAGCCAACACAGACCTGATTGGATGAAAGCCTTAGATAAATTGATATTTCCGTGAGATGACTTTATTATGTCGCCATAAGAAACTAACAAAAGAGATATCTTCAAATACAACGGCAAACTCAGGAGAGGAATTATCAAATGTGGACTTGCAAAGCATGTTAAATGGATTTGTAATCTCTTCCGTGATATCGTCACGAAATTCCATTTTAAATTTAAACTACACAGAAGTAAATATAAATCCTATCCCAGCGCTTCAGAAGAAACCTTGAAGTAACACAAATGGTGGGGTATGATTTGATATGTCTTCCACAAGCTTGTGTATACTCTAACCTAAAATGTCCAGGGGAACAATTAAACCTCCTATACCAGAGAGCTCCTTCCTGTCCCACGAGAGACGCAGACCCCTGTGCGACTTACTGATAGCAAAGGGTCATTCTGATTTATGATTAGTAGTCGGTAGGTTTCTCATTGCGAAGCTTCCAGGTCTAACATGACCTTTACAGCGTGGAGCGATTGTCGCTTGTCGAACAAACGATGCGTATCAACGATGCTAAACAAATGTGAAATATTGGTTCCGTTGGTTCCATGTCGGATATCTCAATAATAGTCCGCAGAGGTCCTATGCGCCTAAATAAAACACCATTCTGGCTATTTAGCAGAGTGATTGTCAGGTATTCTCCTACGGCAAATGGAAGCCATGACAAAGGGCAAGACGCTGAAGCGGTAAACGAGCGGGAATTACGGGCCACGGAGGTGAACGGATCCGCCAGAATCGAAGCGACTCTCCTCCGGGCTCAGACCATGATGATGTCCGCCGGAGCCCATTGGCCGACCCGAAGCCTTCGGACATTTAATTAGGAATTCCCAGCCCATCGTCGACCTGGCTTCATTTTGCCAACCAATCTCTTGTATTACATGTGCAGCCTCGATAATAAAGTGTGCCCTGATCCCGCAAATTGATCCTCTCCGATCTCCAAATTGATCTAGAGGGGATCAAAATGAGCCTCAGCCTTTGCATTAGCATTGTCTTTAGAACCCCTCTTCTGTGTTTCTGCCATACGTAATACATTTAAGCGGATATGGCTGATAATGAATGAATTCGCAATTGGTTAATCATATATTTCGGTGGTATATGAAGTGACTTCAGCTTACTTCTGGTCCTACTTTCGGTATAAATTTCTGCACACCATTTCTATCTTGGCATTTGACACACGTTGACGCACATGATCACAACATTTGAATATTGAAATATGTCCTTTTGTTATTTTTACTTTCCTGTATGGATTCCATAATATTGTCCAAAATGAAAACAACTGCATAATAATCTACAAAGTTCTGCCCCGTCAAAGAGGCTTTTACTGAGGTCAATCGTTTTGAAAGTCCAGCATTAATGGGGTCGTGTATAAGCCTTAAATGGAGCTGGAAAGGTCGCCCTGTGGATGCAGCACTTAGACGGATAAAGCGACAGCTATGTATAATGAATTGTAATGGTGATTGGGAAAGACAAGAAGCTGATGTTGTTGGCTTTTTGAAAGGCATACAGGGCGAATGTTTCAAGCGCAATGAGGGATTCTTTGGACTGGATGCACACAGGGCTGATAGTCCATGCTGATAGTTCTGCTGACCATCAAGTTGCTTTAGTATCCTGTTCTGTCAAGTAAATAGATCTGTATGGTTTAACATCATGATGTACTTCAAAACAGGACTTAATACATGTATGTTCCTTGTACAAAGTGTAAAAATTTTCAACTTTTAAACATACAGTTAAATGTGATGATTGGAAAGTTTCTCAGAAATATATTATAAAAATGTTTTACCCAGACTCAACATTTTGTGTGCAAGACAACTGAAAGTAGCTTTGTATGTAGAGAATTCACATAGTCTCCTTGTTATCAATAGCCAGATGCCCTTACAAGAATATAAATTGCCCTTTGCTTGATCATCTATTGTGACTAAGCCATCGGCATAAACACATAGTGGAGAAGCATGTGAAAGTCACATTAACATGAAGGAATTAGCATAAGGAAACCATCTATCTTCCCCATTTTGATCAGCAGCAAGTCTGCCATTTGGCCACAAAACAATATAACAATATGATACAATTTCCTAGTTGCTGGCAAGCGGAGAAAGCACAGTGTCTTCGACGAAGAAGTGTGATTAGCCAACTTGTCCAGTAGTTGCGGCTACCATAGAAAAGAAAGAAAATAAAAAGGAGGATGGGTAAGAGAAAGGATAGGAAGAGAATACAGTCTTGGCATACATAGGCATCAAGACTAAGGCGCTGATGAATTATTGACAAGGCGTACATTTTGCTGGGACCGTTACCAGGTCTCCTGGGGCCCGCTTCTTCCCTCACTTTTCATCATTGGAGGCAATGGACTCCATAACACACGAGACATAGGCATACAACACCCATGCATCACGCACATTGGCTTCAGCTTTGTTCGTTTTATTTCGTAGATTAAAGACACACAGGTTACAAAAAGATACATAGTCTGTATTTCACTCAATGCCTTTACTTACGTAGAGACTTGTGTTGGTTCCATTACAGAACTTCGGACATTATCGTTTTCACATGGTTTCCATATCCCACATTGTCCAATATATTATGGAAGCAAGAGCAATGAAGTACGAGTATAGCATTCCCTGAAGGAGTTTATTATCACCTCTGTTAAGGCTAGAGGGCCAATCAGGGACTAATCTGTTCTGCAATGATACACACATGGTGTAAATCCCCAACTAGTGTTTTGGCCTAGTCACAATGAGTCGGAGCCAGTCCGACATAAGTCCTCGACAAGTCCCCGAAGAATTTCAAACCTTCATGCCAGAGCCCGAGCCCATGATAGCATTTGGTGAAACAATGTAACAAGGTGATGTAAACTTGGATTTGTTGCGAGTCTGTTGGAGAAGTCCCCAGTGGGAGTTGTCCTCCAGACTGTATTGCCAAATCCCTGAACTAGGCAATCAGTGGCGCTACACCTGCCTTCCCAGGACCTCTTTCTCCCAGATGGCAGATTGGCTGAGATTGTCCTAAACGGGAACAGCTCCCATCTGTAAACAGCTCAAGCAGCAAATAAGCTGTTACAAGATAAGAGTAAGGGGACCCTAGCTTTGAGTTAAGTCCATCCTCTGAACTTAACTGTCTGTTTGATTAAGTCACAACTGTTCAACACTCGAACAATTGCTGATACCGGGTTTAAATCTACGCGTGATTTCAAAAGTGAAGGACTCCGACTCCGTTGAATGCACTTCGCAAGAACTTCAGAAAAGCATCTTTGGGAATTGGACAACCAAACTGGCTGTTTTGAACGACAATGACACCCACTTTCTCCCAGCTCTATTTCAGATCCCAATTGGCCGGCCAAGATGCAATTGTCCCGAGAGAATGGGCTGACACCTTGAGAATGGTCAAGCGTTCAAACAAGACTTCTTTGACACTAACTAACTCTGTCTTGTTCGTAATTGCCAAAGGCTTCTTTTTCCCTCTCACTTTCTCCTCACAAACATTGGCAGTGCCTACACCGGCTAATGTGACAATGGCAAACATGGTAACAATCGGTTGAAGTCTTGACAAAGATGGGGCTTCTTAGTTGTTAGTGGTGCCAGATTAAAACCAGTCTTAAATAAAATCCATTGCAGTATTTTATTCTAGGAAAATACCATCAGGTTTGATTACTATCAAAGCACGAATGTCAACCATAATAATGAAAACTTGGAAAGATTTTGACATTTTTCGCACGAAATATTTAAATGTTTAGTTGTATGCGTTACATTTTAACCAACTGTTCTCTTCTGGCAGTCTTTGAGGTAAAATAAAATCCATTTCAAACAATGCGTTCGTGGCACTTTACAGATACAGTGGCAAATTATTTTCTGTTTCATTCGATTTTAACCTGGCATTTGACAAATTATCGACTGAATACGAGTGGCCTGTGCTACATGCGTGCCAGTAGGTGATACAAGTTTATTAGAATGATGCCCAAATCAGCTACATAATTCACAATACAATGAATAATGAATGCGACACAAAACTATTCACCGTAATAGAAGCGTACCACAAAACGGAATGAAAAAATGCTCAGTATAGTTAAGGTCAATTTAGACTGAATGGAAATGAACGCGAATATTTCGCGTTTGGTGTCTGCCAATACGCACTGTAAATTTTAAATTGTTTATGGTCAATTCTTGGTAATTTTAAATTCTATTTCGTATTTGCTTTCTACCGATGTGAAAAGCCTTACGGGAGGAAAAGCCACAAGCCTCGTGCGGATGTAAGTGAACTAGCCTTCAAGTTATAGTAATCGATGGTTCTCGGAAATGAACGGAAATTAGCAAGCAACGTAATGCCTGTTAATAACACATTTCCCGGCATTACAGATACAAGGAGAGAATGGGGGAGGGGAGCTGGGGGGTGCGGGTTTTAAAAGGTAAGGAAAAAGAGTCCGCAATCATCTCCGGAAGAAAGAGATAAAAATTTCCTAATGCACTTTTGATCGTATTGCATCAAAATTCAACAACAAAAAAGGAGAGGGGATGTGGAAAAGAGAGGGTTGCTTTTCCTTTTGTTTTTGTCCGCATCGTATGAAGGCAGTGGTTTTTAAAGTACGCAAGGCACACAATAAGAGCATATGGCTGGCTGGGTTGGATGGATGACTGGCTGGCCGACGGCACTTAAAACGATAACCAGCTTCCCGCAAATAGAAGGGAAACAGAAGCACTTGTCGCCCTTGGATCTCTATGTCCGTTCATATTTGCCGCATGGCATCTCCCAATAACCGCCGTGCGGCTACATTTTCTTCTCGTTCGCAAAACCTTACAAGATGCAAGTAACAACAGAACTGCCACACATGTACATTTACGGGTGAGGAGCTCAACCAGACAAAATCACTCTTCTAAATCAATTTCTACACGCAATGATTGATCTCGACTTTGGCTGAATCAGGTCCACCGCGAAAAATCCGCATAAATGGACAGCCACATGGTTTCACTCAGCCCCGCAAATACTGACCTCGATCTTTTCAATACAACAGCTTTGAAATGCGACTGAAGTAGCTGTCACTGACTTACAGTGGCACTGTAAAATTATGCAGCTCTGTCATGAATATTTCAAGGTGATGTTTAGCATGCATCCAAAGAGATATTCCACAGAGGGATACTGAGAATTCTCTCAGGGGATCTCCACCATAGTCAAAGATGCTAAAGGGATTTGTCAGCCAACTGTACCGCTCCCAATGGGTGTGATTTGTCGCATCAAACATTTATTACAAATCACTTGTATTTCTCAAAGCTCGCAAACAAACTTCATCCACTACAGTATTGAAGCACTGCCATTGCCTCAAGATGAATAGCCATTCAAAGGAAGCAAAATTTGTTTAATGTTTAACACCCTGTTATATTCAATGAAATGGATTTAAATTTCCCTATTTTTTGTGTGTTTGTATGCATTTGTTTTTGTTGGGTTTTTTTGTCTTGAATTTCTTAATAGTGTATCTTCAATTTTTTACCTGGATAAAGCAAACTCACACTTGTAAATTCTCCAAAATAATATTTTGGAGAATTTACTTGTGTTCGTGCTTCAACTACCAAATATTAAGACATCACATAAATATAAATGCTTTCCAAACAACACATAATAAAATATTACAGAGGCAACAAAGTGCTCTGAATGTCAAAAGGGGGATATACCTGATATTTCCGTCAAAGCATTCATAAATCAGACTCATCGCTTTTCTACCTAGTCCCAGAAGAGAGTGGTATTTTAATGGGACCATTTCACGCTGGTTAACATGCATAGAGTATGATCCTGCCACAAGGGATGCGGAGCCTATTAAATATGTACAGTACTGCAGCAATTAGGTGTCGTAAAATAGGCTCAATCAACCCAGGGCCTTCTAACCCCTCAATAAATGGCGAAAATGGGAACAGTACCATAGCATTGTATTAATGTCATTATTTGAAAACATAGTAATAAATCTAACGGACAATAGGAAGATCTATGCAACATGCAGTGCGCAATTTACAAGTGATGCAAAATATTGCGCAACGTCAGAAACTGAGGTAAATTTTAATCTCCGTAATGATGGGTTTCCAGGTGAGTCCCTGTCACTTAGGCTCCGTCAGGCATATCATTCCTAACAGCGAACACAACGAAGGTGCCGCGATTCATGCTGCGAAAATCTCCAGCAAAATATGAAAATCTGTTTGACACGGGGTAAAGGCAAACCAAGCCTATTCTAGCATTAAAACAGTGTTTTCTGTCTTTGTAATAAAAATCCTAATCCTCCAAGGCGTAACACTTAAATGCACGCAGTACTAATGCCAACGAGTCGGCAAAAATGGAAAGGTGTCGGAAAAATGTGTGAAGACAGATGTCACTGAAAAACACTCTGAGATGGGTTTATTTTCTTCCTTCCATTGCTTTCTTTTTGAAGCGAGAAGGTATGTTCAGTTTCGAACATAAAGGGAAAAAACACAAAGTGAAAGGGCGCTTGTTGAAAGCATATTATTCTTTTGAAATCGTGCGCTTTGTATTTGTCGCAGCCAGCCTGCTGAGACTCGGGATTGCTTCTTTCAATGGTTTTTCTACAAACTATTTCAGGTTGAAACAAAACAGTGACAAAAGAGACAGAGATATCTAAACTACTAATTAAACATCTCCACTATCAGTGCGTTTCAGTCCGCAACCCCATACAGGGATCTTACACGCGAGTATAATCTTCTCCATTCTACTCTTGAAATCAAAACTCGGGGTCTGGTTGAGCCACGATAAAGAGTGAGAATAATAGTGGCGCAGGGCTGTGGCCTGAGGCGTGCCATTTTTACCGGTGATTTTCAATAGAAACTCTGCCAGACCCCTGCGCCGACCGCTCTGCCCCCTCCCTGCGGACACCCGCGACATCCTTTACCGAACCCCCTTAATAGCCATAGACAGTCTATCACATAATCTTAGCGAAATTGTTTCTATAATTGTTACTCTTGATTTACTCTTCAAATAGCTTCATTACTTTTCCCAACAGGGTGTAGTTCCAAATTACCTCTCAATGCTATGACAATTCAATATATCAATAACCGAGTCCAGTAATTATCCAAATGGAAAATTTTATACAGTGAAATGAGATTTGCAGCCACCAGGGACTGTTACGTCTTTAACTTTTGTCCGTTTCACAAGGGAAGATTTAAATGCAGCAATTAGGAATTGTTCCAAACGTTGCTTTGTCGTCCTCACTTTCTTTACCTGAATGACAGTATGATTTAAGGTCCTATTGTCCCGTGCTTCCAAACGTTTGGTGACATCTTGATTGTTTTGTCCACATGTAAGAAATACGTGGTACCCTCCTGAGTACTGATAATGTGGCTTTCTATTTCATAAACTGAGTATTGTCATAGAGGTCTATAAAATTCAATTGTCTATTTAAATTTACTAAATGGAGTACGAAAACAACAAAAACAATGCTAAGAATGTTAGATATATCTGAAAGCCTGTTGACCTGTTCCAGAAAAAATGCTTAACATCACTACCAAAACATTTGCTCAGAATGAGAAAGACACTATGAACACTTAAAGCAACTGACCAGCAAAACCAAGACAAAAGACAGAAGCATTAAAACATGTCTTCTATTGGATTAGATTGAGAGATCATTCTCTTAGGCTGAGATTGGCCCCAAATGTCACTTCTTTCCAATACGTTCTCGTGCTGCCTTCAGATAAGCACAGATTAATAGGGGAAGTGAGTTTTGTTCGAAAATTAGAAACTTCTTATCGGTAATTGAGCCGTCAGGGAGGAACATTTGGGCCACTCATAGTCCTAACGTAATTTTCACTACCCTATTTTTCACTCCACGTAAGGCCACAGGAGAAGGTGGAAATGATTTCAATTGTGAAATTGGGCTTCAATTGATTGTGGTGGATAAAAGGAAAGAGAAAAAAAAAGAAACGTAGTTGTCCTACCTTTACCGCAAGTGTTCATCAATGTAATATGAGATATTTACCTAAAAAGAGAAAATATAACAACCTGTTAAACTTAGTTGGGTTATTTTTTGTTGTTAGCAGTAATGTATAACTTCGAAAAATTTATTTACACTGGTTTAACATTATGTATCGTATCTGAAAACCACAGCTTGAGAATGAACTTTGTGGAAAAACTGTTCAATGGACATTCAAATGAGCAATGTGAAAGAATTATATTGTTACAACGAGAAAATTGAGAACCTGTCCAGAGAACAAGAGTAGAAAGATGACAGATGAGGTGAAAATCCACCTCAGGGGTTAGGAGAGCAGAATCAGAGGGTCGAGTTTAATCAAGCAAGCCCCTGGTCCTAACTTGGGCCTACCCAGGTCACGAATTACATTGGCCCTACCCCAGGAGGAAAAGTCACCAAGGGGCCACGTAGGCAAAGGCAGGAAGCCTATATCAGGGGGATCAACCAGCCCTTGGTGGGATCAATGCTTTTCCATTCCACGGCTTGCTGAAAATGATCAAATATTTACATGATGTGTTAATTTTGTCCACGACACCAGGATCAAGTTAATTCCAAGGCTGTAACTTTTATACCACGGTGTTTTTTGATGTGGAACTCTTTTTCAACAAAAAAGTTTGAAACTTTTTCGGTGCTATCTCAGCTAGATTTTCTCTTACACTGTGCTGTTTATTTAAATTGTGCATTTTTCAGTGTCAATTTGTGGCAGGACAGAATTATCTGAGTGGAATATGACATCTTTCAACAACTCGGCATCTCCGTTGAAAGGTATTATCTCATAGTTTAATGATGAACCATCCAGAAAGATATGGAAGTTGATGCTAACCAGAACACTTGCAGGAGGCAGTTGCAGGTTACTTTGCCTGCCTTCTGAAGACAGAATGAACCTGCTGAAGGGTCACTCTGCAGACGGACCACCCCTGGTACAACCAAAGCAGTAACTGCCACAGAAGTGAAAAAATATGACTGGTGCCTTAATGAAATCTACGTCCCTAGATGTAACAATTAGATTATAATAATTTCGTTAAATTTCGCACACCATAAAAATTATAGCACCCATTTTGCTTTTAATGGCATTTTAGATATAATTTTTTTTGGCAGAAGACTAATTTGCAAATGGTGTCGAATTCGTACTGTGCGAAATTCGTCAGTGAGTATCGGTCTGTCACTGGAAACCTTGTTAGCGAGTTTCTGGCATTCCAGCGAAAAGCATGCGCCACATATCTCTATCTAAAACTAATTAACTCAGTGATGTAACAAGGGGTGTACGGCGAATATCACACATGCAAAATGTGATATGCGCAAATTCACATCTGTTTTACTTCTACTTAATTAACATTGTCTACACGATAAACAAGATGCAGTGTTGTGTTGAGAAGGTCTGCCCTGCATCAACTCATCACCGATAAACATGCACTTGAAATTTTTTCGCACAAAATGAAAGAAAAAATTCATTGTAATGAAAACTGGACTGTGCTGGCTCCGATGTAATTATAATTTCGCGTGGTGTGCGGCACTGAAAACGCAGCAATGTTTCGTTCGTTCGTCTAGTAAATGCGTTGTTGGGATGAGGTTGGAGATAGGATGAATTAGTTTGCGATTGAATGACAAAAACACTAGAGGATCACAAGGGAAAAGAGCTACATAGGAGCCTCGCACGCAAAAACCTTAACAACCTACGGAATAAAAAATGAGATTAAAAATTCATTCTTAATTACAAGAGGCATACAAAATAACATTCTATGAAGACAGGCGAAATACGGGAGGGGTGGTTGGGACAAAAAACGTTCATGAAGTTCTATTACCTCTGACTGACATAACAGATAATTCATAGCCATGGCACAACTGCATATTTCATCTCTAAGATTACTTCTAATGGTAATGCCTCCAAAATGAAATTATCTTCCATGCAATTTCTGTTAACAACCTTTAAGGACATAAGCTTCCACTTTTCAAGTGTTCACAAACATTCATATATCAACATCTAATGCCCTCTAAGAGCACTCTAATATAATGATAAGTGCAAATGATCACAAAAGGGGCCTCAGGGAAGTGGTAATATACTGAATAAATACTTGTGTATTCCAGTGCCATTGCCGTTATTGACAAGGATGACAGAAGAGCCTTGGCCTTAACTATCATTTCAAAATAGCATTATCATCAAGAATGCTCTGATATGGCATTATGGCATTGAGCTCCTCAGCCCGAATAAGAGCCCCTCTGGGAAAAATTATAGGATTGTTAATATAATCAGGATGAAATTCTCTTACGTCCTACAAGTCCCTTTTCTTTCATTTCCAAGGCCTTCTGTGCAAGAAAGCAACCAAGAAGGAAGAACTGAAGAGTGTACAGTAAATCATGCAAATCCTTGTTGCAAGAATGTGGCAAATAGTCTTTGTTTCTTGAGGAACCAATTTTGCACACAGCTTTGAAAATAAAGCAGGCATTGGGGGCAGTTCTCTTCCGAGGAGACAGGTTCTAATACAAAGAAAAAATTGCGAGGTTCCAGTTTGGGAATATCAAACAAAAGGAGAAAATGTGTGGCTCCAGTACCATTGGTCGGAGCAGTAAGATTGGCAATTGGAAAAGCTGCGTGTATGATTTTCCTGAACAGAATGCTGATCAACTGAAGGGCCTCATAAAGCTATTGATTGGGAATAGGGGGATATTCATAAAACATGACTTACAGATATAAATTATTGCTGTTCTCTCATACGCACAGGGATGTAGGAATTTGTTTTTGGCTCTAGCGATCCACCAGGGAAACATTTGCCTCAATACAGCACATACAGAAGTCTTCACCACAGTTTAACCAGAAAATTAAATGTCCATAGACTCAGTCCTCTTTCAAGGTATAGTCCATATGAATAATTTGACGTTTAAAGAACGGATTCCTTTGAACAAGCCTAACTCGCCTACTCAATAAATCAAGAGCTCAGGGAATTGAGAAGATTGTTTAATGGGCGATATTGAAATCTGCTCTTGGGGTAACCAATGCTCGGCACACAAGCAAGGAAAATGAAGTCAGATGGGCTAGTGAATAGCCAAAAGAAAAGGCCCTGAAAGCTTGCCTACTAAAACATATCCCGGGAGATCGAAGGAGTGATGAAAGTGCAGAGGACCATACCCTCTGGCCTTCCCATAGCCGATATGGACCTAGCTTTATTCAGCTGAGCTATTCCCTCGACCATCAGTGAATTTTCAGCAGAATTACCCAGGCCTGCCCCGCAACCACCTGGTTCTTGGCCCAGAGTGAGAATCGCTGTCTCCACGGGATCCGTAGACATACGTACACATCGTCCTTCCTCTTGTACACAGCGTCAGTGGTTAGATGGTTCCGTTCATTTCCCGTGTATAACAAAAGCCAAAATAAAACAATGAAGTGAAATGCTTTTCTGACAACAAAAACTTAGAACCAAGCTGTTAAATTTTTGAAGATGTCAGTGGTTTGATAAGCCTTTTACTTTGCAGGAAATCGGATAATTTCTAATTAGGATGTATATTCCTTGATCACGTAGAGGATCTTAAGTTGACCTTGCAGTAGAGAGTTGGATTACCCACAAGATTTCTTGGTTGTGGTTAATGTTTCGGGTACCAAAAATTCTTAATGTTATGAATACCTAGAAATTTATTGGTTGACTGACAAGTTAGTTTTACTCAAGCTGACAAGTTTGAAAACAGTAACAGCCTCACTCAACGAGTCTGGAAATGAAGGGAGTTTAATCTGAGACCATGAACCCTTCAACTGACACTAAAGACTTCTAATGTGACATGGATCACGATAGGGCATGTGGGGTATGGTTTAGACCTTGTGGGTGTGAACGTGGTATACCCTCTATTTCCACCTGTTAAGTGCCACTAACCATTTAGCATTCTGTCAAGCTGTATTAACTGTATGATCTATTGACAAATTGCATGATTGATTACTGACTGAGAATTTTTATAGCTATCTAATTTCATTTATAATTTATGAACTGCTTTTTTTTCAGTACAAAAGAATACTATCAGATGAAGACAATTCCTAAGAAATAATAGAGCAGAGTTGACATCAACTGCGATATTTAAACGTATTTTAAATGTCACGACCTCGTATATGATTCATTTCTATATTATCAAAATTTTCTATAGAAATGTTGTAACCTTTCAACTTATCCTTGAGCAAAATAGCTTCACTGCCAACCTGGAACTTTTTTAATTTTTCATCTCTGAAAGTTATGACGTTGTTTATCGTTTATTTACTCTGTAAGTGCCAAACCTGATGAAAATGATCATTAAATTATTAAAATGACTGATTGTTTAACATTTACAAATTATAATTGATCAATAATAGTCAGACATAAACCAGAAATGATAGATAACTTTCCCAACATTTTAACATAAATACTACCATTCATTATTATGAGAATTTCATTAGGTATGTGTGATTACTATTAAAACTGAGATTTACTATGGTAAAATACCTTCTCTTGGGAACTGAGTATAACAGCTTTTAGATTGGAGACCATTTGACTATTTCTCCAAAGGGACTGCGACTTGGCAAGCGAGCGTGTCTAAATGCCTGCATCATGGGAATAAGTCATACATTGTGCTTACTACTTGTATAGTCATCTGTTATAAATGTCATATCACTTACATTGTGATGTCGTTAAAATCTATTATTGCTCGTTCTTTTGAGGGAAATAAATTTTTGATGAAGCTGTATAGAGCTGTATTCCCACCGAGGCTTTTATCTCCCTAGAGACAAGTTGACAACACTGAAATATCATAAGGTCAGAACCATTCATGCGTATCGTGCACTGGAATACGTGATGAGTTGGCTCATCAGACTAAGTATTGTGACTTCATGGTCTGATGCTAACATTGTCTACAACACGTTAATACAGATAATGCGCAAAGTAGCAGCTGAACGTGATCTTGTTGAAAGCTTGTTCGGGAAAAACTATAGATAAATTATCTTCAAAGAAAAAACCTTTAATTTGTCAAAAGATGACTGTTAGTTGACCGTGCAAAATGTTTCTGCTAACAAGTGGTTTTTCAATTAGATCCATAAAATGAACAACTTGTATCGTGAGAGGCTAAGCGATAATTGATTTTAGAGAGCAGTGGATGCGGAAATCATAACAAAGAAAAATTCAGTTAACCGTCGACAAAACAATATTTTATCAAATTTCTTTTTTGAAAAAAGATAGTATGACTATATTGACAGTGATAATGTAGTAGCGGCAAGAGAGGAGAACAGCAAATTATCCCGTGATGTACCGAGAAGCTGTTTCCACCAGCTTCATCATCCAGTTCAGCACAGATTTCTTCTGGGAATACTAGGAACTGGATAAGATCCAAACAACATTAATAAGACCCTTGTTTTACCATCAATTCATACATGGCCTGGTTAATTAATAATCGATCTAACCGCCAACTACGACAATCTAGGGAATTGGGAGCCAGTACCCAAGGGGTATGAGGAGATTTGTTGCAATTCCCATTGACAATGCAATAAGCAGAATATTGTTCATGTCAATATCTCTGTTTGATTTCTTTTTGATAGTCAACAGTCTGACCATAATTTAATTCAATTTAACATCCTCGTTAGTTACCAAAAACCTTTTCTACCATTGTCACAGTTACCTATAAATTTGATATTCCTTAAATAGTGAAAATGTTCCGTGATGAGATGAATGCTTGAACATTTTTATGGCTTCTTTCCAGTAGTGTAAAGCACCAATAACAGAATGAATAGAATGGAACAGAAAGGTAGAAATGACCAGCAAGCATAACAGTAAGTAAAAAGGGCTAAATATAAGAACACGATCCATGCGAAGGAAAGCCATTTATTTTGTATAGAGCATGGATCAGGTGTCCTCGGGGATTGTGCGTATAATACCCACAATCCTCTCTTGAGCTGCCATCTCACTTATGTGGACATGGCCTGCTGTCCCCAAGGACAGACCCTGAATATCCCATTGGAAGTACGTCTTTACATTCTTGTAATGATTTCTATCACTGGTGTCCTGTTGCACCTAGATCTAATAGAAACGGTTATCATGATCACAAGACACATGTGTGTCTGTTTATCCTTTACAACATATCCAGAAAGTTTCTAATTTAATATTGGAAGAAAAATGGGAAAGGAAAGAATGTATAATTGAATCATTTTTCAAAAACGTAGAAAATGTTTTAAATTAGAAATCACAGTCAAAGGGAATTTTCTATCAAAAGGCTGCTTATCGTACTGCGAGCGAGGAATTTCAACAGCAAGAAAGGCTTCCCCATGAAATAATTATCAAATTAAATTTTCTAATTATGTGGTGATGAATTACCTTATCACCCTGAACATGATGGTGATGCACGCGATCTATGCACCATTTACTGCTTTGTGCACTTGTCTTTTTGCTTGATGAAATGAATTTCAACAAAATTCCACCAACAAATTATTCATGGGTTCCAACCAATTTTTCTTACTCAGCATTATTTAAAGGGCAACAAAGTAAAACACTGAGGAAACGGATACTGCTAGTGTCACAAGTTTCTTGGGAGACAGGACAACCTCTGGAGTATTGCTTTCAACAGGAGGAGCAGTCCTAGTTACCTACAAGTGTTGGTTTTCGAACAATTTGATACAATGATACTCCCTCAGCATTCTGATCGAGAGGAATGCAGCTTTGGGGTTGTTCTGAGGCCAGAAGGATCTAATGGCATGCAGGATAGAGATTTCCTCGATTCCAGGGGACACAAAAATGGTTTTTCATAAATGGGCAGATAAACTAGATGATAAAGAAAGGGGAAGTTCTCCAAGGGATGTCACCTTCCAGCGATGATGGAACCACAGCTGCAGATGTAACAGGTACTGTGCAGAGAAGGAACAAGGGGAAGAGAGCGGGACTCCGTGATTCATCCAGGGAAGCCTCTGATAACATCTCATGGGACATCCACTTAGTCATAGCACCAATACCTAAACATGTCTTCGTCGCATTTTGATGGCATTACGACTTCTTACGTAGTTAGCTACAGTTATCGCTGTTATGTCTCAGACCAAATCGGGGAAAATAAAGGAAGAAAAGTGTCAATGTTGAGTTTTGTTGTGGATTTGGATCGAAGGTCATGATTTCTAATTCGGTAATTTTCGCTGAGAAGAAACGAAGTCTTAACTGTGAATCGCATCATAACGTAAACGCAATTTATGGCCAAAACACATCTGATTAGGAAGACAAGGGGCTTTAAAAATATCATCAGAGCCATCAAATTGAATCTAGAGGCAACAATAAAGTGCTTTGCTATGTATGGGACAATTATAACATTCACCTGCGGCCCCAGCTTGCCTTAGTCCTTCTGTTACATTAGCCGATTCCAGTACCCCAGTGATCCCCTTGCAACAAGTTAATGACATTTGGAATAGCGTAGCAGCCATGCATTAGTAATGACTATACATCAAGCTTGAGCTGAACACACTTGCTTAGGCTTCCAATAGCTTCAATTCAGTGGAAAATGACTTCCCCTTCTCTCGCTTTTGGCCCCTTAATCCGACAATTTCCTGGCTGCAGTTTGATACACACCAGCTTTTCCGCCATGCATTTTACCTTCCAGGAATCGCGTTTCCATTTCATTCGAGGGAAGAAGTCATCGCTTTTTTCTACCTAAAATGCAGCCTACTCAAAGCATATGTACCGCGTTGACCTACTTTTAATGAGGTCACGTCATAATAGAATAACAGACTCAATCATAAGTTAATTTTCAGCTTGGTGGGCCACAATGATTCACATAAAAAGGAGTCTGCCATATTTGTCTCATTCCACTAATGTAGATTAATGTGCTGAATATCTCCAGAACAGAACTCGGCCGGATATTTATCACTTTATTATGAAAATTCTCATTAGTTTCTGCATTGAAAACTGCATGACCAGTCTCTATCTGAAATTAATGGGATTAAGTGGCATTATGAAGGTATTTGCGGATTGGCTGATGAAGATTGAATAACTGCCTGATAATTCTCGAAAAAAGACAAGGAACTACAAAAGCCAACAATGAATCAGACTGCCGAGTCCATTTGCGAGGGTAATGGACAACATTTGGTAAATCCCCTTTTAAACATTGACAACACAGCAAAGCTAAAGCCTGGTGGATTTCCTCCCGACAAAAGGGCTTCATGCCTTAATAATTTGATAAATAGGATCATTCAACGAGCTCGAGAAACAATTCTGTTTGTAATTCTGTTGGCTTTTTTATTTCACTTTATTTTTGTTTTGAGTTCACTTTCAAGTTTTATTCTGTAAATTCAATCCGCATTGTGTGAGGCTAAGTTGGAGAATTCATTCATAAAATAAACAAGAGATCTTTTCCTCCTTTCACATTTGACATGATGCTCACGTACTTCAAGGGCAATCAGTTCCCAACTCTCTTCATGTGGAAATGAAATATTTTTGAAATCTCTTAACTTCCCCCTTTTAGGCAACAAGCCTGCACATTACTGATATTGCCACTCTTCTTCACATACCCTACTACAGAAGGACCCATGGTTGGCTGATTAAAAATGGCTTGAGAAATTATCACCAGATTTTTTTCTTTCTTTTCTTTGTGCTTCTGTGGATGAAGATTTCATCCCCAATGAAAGATCATTACTCCACTCTCATAGGACCCCTTAGAGAGTTGGATTTTGCAAATTTATTGCAATCCCTTCTCGATTATTGAGTGGAGAATCGTTGGTAATTTACGCTGTTAATATGCTATGGCCCGCTTTTGACTCCCAGAAGAGCAGAGATGTCTTAAATGAGTTCATTGTGAGTTACATATGAAATCACAAGACCGTCCCTCAAGATTGCGGTGCGTTAATAAGCATTCTTCAAGTTATTAATAAACATTATTGGAACTCTAACTGATTGAGGTTCCTAAGGAAGTTTCAAGCTACATTGCACGTGAAATCCAATCCTTTGCAATCCAATTGACTCCGCAAATGAATGGAAAACACCGACAAAGACGTCTACGGAATGAATTTACGTCACAACGTTTGAAAGGAATATTTAGAGAGAGAGAGAGAGAGCTTTCTAGTTTCCCAATTTAATTCTTTTCAGTCAATTGTATGACCTTCAATTTTCTTCACTGCGGAGCTATTTTAGGAAAAATAAAAATACACCAAGACTCACACATTCCTGTGTGGCCCACTACTTTCCCCCTGACAACAATTAGGTTACTATGGAAACCTGACAAAAACACTGCACCCGCTGAAATATAACACTTACAATTAGATGGTGGAAAATTGTGGGATAGAGTCGTGAAATTGTAGTGTTACTTTCCTTTAATTGCAAAGTGGATTTGATGTCGGGCAGAGGATTTGCCTGAAGAAAGGCACAGTAAGAATGGAAATTGATGTACTTTAGAACGATACACTGGTTACTCCAATGGTTTGAAGCAAACAGCCTCAGTAGCAGTGGTTTGGCATGCAGTAGATTCTGAACTTGGTTCTGTGGTCACTTTGCCGTTTGCGACAGAATGGAAAAGAATCATGTAAATTTGACAAATTCCTGGAACGAGGATTTAACATTTCTGTTTTGTTCACATTTTGTGCAACAACTACCACATGAAGCTGGTCCCAATTGAAAATCAATGTTAACGGACAGCTGTTTTATTTACTTGATTTGACCATCGGAAATTCACGCACACGCGAGAACAAAAGCGGGATCAGTTCGGGCACAATGGCGATCACGAGGAAGATATTACATTGCGGGGTAAACACATTTCATGCCAATGTGACCAATGTGCTCTCGCTAGTCGTAATGGACTTTTCGTCTCTGAATAGCTTGTAAAGTCCCCGCTTGTCCTTAGATACATTGTAAAGATCAAGACAGTGATCAGCAAAGTGAATGTGTCATGGAAATGAAAAGCAGCAAATTGGGAGCACTGGCTGCACTAGATGTATCGCCCATGGCCCTCACCCGAGTCAAAAGAAAGCACAGTATGAGGGAAAGGATTAGATCTTTGAACCAACGTCATTCACTGAATCCATGCCAATTGCCGAGAAAGACATTTGCGTTTATATTTGTAGGACTTTTTTCTTCCTTCTTCTCGAGGTCCAAAATGGTGAGCAGTAACATCCCATAGACAATATCAAATAGGCTTTGAGGCGCCAATTTTGACGCGGTGGAGTTACTTTGGTTGAAGGTGGGGCTAAGACAGGGCCTTGCTGTGATGAGCTGATACGGCATTTCATCGGTCTTTTAGGAATTCCTAGTCGGTACATCAGCCCCGAGACTAGGGATTAGCCTAAGTTCTCGCTTGGGGATCGGGCGGTCCCCTTTTGCGCTGATAGCGAGCTATATCACAACCCCTTATCAGGCCATCATTTTTTGAAACCAGTCAATATGATGGTAATCATGACATTCTCCTTAATCTTCTCCCAAGTGCTCCATTTCGAAATTATCAAGGCCATCACTGGTACCTGGCCTCCATTATATACAGCAAAGTCTGCAAGGATTTTAAGTTCGCTTCAGATCACATCATCTTTTTTGTAATTGAAACAAATAAAGGTAGTGTTGTTAAGTTCAGGTTTCAAATGTGTGCCTTGACTAGTTAAATGGAGACAAGGAAAATCAGTTCTGTAACTTAGTTCATCTTAGCTATATCCTACTCCTGCACATCCTCTTAGCCGAAAGATCCAAAATTCATCGGTAGATGTATTTCTACAGGAAGAGCTAGACTCCCACGAGGTAGTCTCCAATGGAATTAGAGAAATGAAGATAATGATCATTTTTGTGTAATTTTCTGCTTATTGTCTTAGGCGAAGGGTTTGCTCATTATGAACAAGGCACGGTCCCAAGGTACCCGGCAATGATTAAGTAACTGCGTTCTCAATTTCGCCTTCATCTTGTAAGGGCTTGATAGGGGCAATGTTTTGCAACTCCGGTACAACTCAAGTGGGATTGGTGACTTATGCTGCTTCCATATTAGTATCTCTGCTCCCCGAGGAATATTCCTAAACCCATTGTTTTTCAAGGGCATTACTGTTACTCGGTTCATTTTTAGATACAAGATTCCAAAATTGCACGCCTTTTTGTGCCTTCGTCATTATCTTTGATAATTATATTTAATGAACCTTCTATGACGAACTTTCCATTACCTTAAAAAATCTTTACCACTATTTTGTTGTTATATGACGTACTATTGTTTGTATCTACTGGCACATAGATTCCCCAATGACACCTGTTTCAGTGTAAATCTCAATCATTATCGTTAGGAATTATTTCTAATGAGGCGTCTCTGACGAAAATGAGTAGGAAACAGGACGAAAATATCTTGCATGACTTGGATTATTTTAGGAATCGTTTCAAAGGTCACAACTTTGTGACCTGGTCTTTCATCTGTTCCGATGAAATAAAAGATAATGACACACGTACGTGAGCGCACAAAACAGTCGAATGGAATAATAATTGAGCCACAATAGTGAGACTACATTGTAAATTGACATTATGACAAAATTAGGAGCATATCTATCATTTGACAGGTGCGGAAAAGCACTTAAAATTAGTCAAATGAATGGAGGTTTCCTCGACGCACTTGAACACTTTACTAATCATAATTCACTGTCTTTAATTATTCATAGAGATGACTTGAGTGCCATTTTGTTTCTCTGGCATCTGGGCCTAATTTCACTTTTATGATCATTGACTAATTTTCATAGGAGATGTCTATTTTCACAATTGTATTATTAATTTTTAAAAAAATCTGGGTTAATGAAGAATAGATTTACTGTTCACAGAAAATATTTTTTTAAAAATTACAATCTGTAAGAACACGACTCAGCTGTGTATTTAGACAGAAACAAATTCACATTGTGAAACTTCTCTTCAAGATGTGGCCCAGAATTAAACAGAAATAACAGAACTCACGTCCTGAGAAGGAGAAATTGCAAGAAACTAGTTTAAATTACATTACACATATCATAGATTCACAAAAAAAATCAATTTCCGATCTTCAAATTTTCGTAAAAACTTTTGTAGGCTGAAAGGGAAAATACAGATGCAACAGTGAAGGTTAACAATACTGAGACTTTCATTGTTATCGTTTCAGCAGCATGAACACACAGCACTGCGCTGTGTAATACAATAACAGATGGTCATCACAATTATGTAGCCAAGTGATCAATTTCATTCATCTCCCACTCCAGGCTTAATCCACAACCATTTAATCTCCCATTGTGCCTACCTACATGGACATGCTATGCCTTGCTACTATGTAGTGGTGTTTATTGTAAGTAAAGTACACTGCAGGATTTTCTACTGCAATACTATTCAGCTGAATAGCTGTATATGGCTGTAGTCTGTGGTTGCAGACAGGGGAAGCTAAGCCTCATATAGCTACATGTTGCAGTGACATGCTTTATATTCAATGTGGCGTTAAATGATTAATGAAGTGATCAACTTTATGTAGTCATGATTGTATGTGTTGTGAACGGAGCTAGAGTTACTAATATGAAGCTGAGGTGGACAGCACCTAAAGCTTTCATCATGATTATAATATGGCGAAATTAGTGCAACATTAATTAATTACTTCAAATGATTGCAAATATTTTGTAACAACATGTATTATATCTAAGCTTTGACGTTGGTTTGATTTGCCAGAGACCAATGATGCTACACTTCACCTAGTCCCTCGCGAACATTCAAAGATTTCAGTAAATTGTGAAAGAAGACCACAAATTGTCTGAGAAAGCCCGGGTTTATTAACAATTTCAACCAATTTTTTCACCTTACAAATTTGTCTAACCGACCTATGAATATTTAAGATGCAATTAAAATATTTGTCCGACTTATTATGCACAGAAGTGAACTGAGAAAAATCACAACATTTGTCCCCAAAAGCCGATTACTGGCTAAATTGTTTGCAAACTTGCATCCTCGCAAATAATACCCCAGTCGGCTCCCTATTCACCAAGGATTACGTCTCCTTAAAAATTTGCAGACAAACTGCATGGTGAGCAAATTATATGCGCTTATGACATTTGGTGCATTGGATTCATAGTTTGTATTATTTAGTGGAAATGATTGGCTTGCTTTCGTGTTGAGAGTAACAGTTTGGGGTCCGTGGGAATCGCACTACATAATCCAATGAAGCATTAATCCGGCATTGACAATCGCCAACATTTTCACAAAATATTCAAAGAAAGCAACGGTCAAAAAAATTTTTAATATTATAAATTTGATTCCTACTAAATAAACAAAAAACACGAAAGAAAATTGGAACAGATGTAGTTATGTAAACTTATCAACGCAAAGATCTTGGATCAGTTTTGATTGGCAATCAATGGGTGGTAGAGTTTGCGGGAACACCTCTGCTAACAGACTGACAATGACACAGTAGGGATCCTGCACGGGCCACCCTGCCAAATACACCATCTGTCGTTAGGCCTGTCCCCTCGTCCGAGCTTCCCTGCTTTCCGACTAGTTCCCCTTTTGCCCTGTTTTACCATGGTAGAAAGATCTTCTCACATAGAGAAAATAAAAAATACAAGACTTTCCAAATGTAGACAAATAGCCAGAGCATTCTTATTAACCCGCAGAAACAAGTCTTGGTGGCCCTTGTCACAGAAGCTCATAAGCACCTTTCGGGTTTTGATAGATGTTCACCATGTACCCCACCCCTAATATTACACTCAATTGCTTCTTACACTTAAGATGTTGCAATCATCTCATATGCTGTCAGGAGATATTATCAATGATTATTAGACGCGTTCAACTGAGCTCATCCTCGCACAAAAATGATTAGCTTTACTGGCGTGGATAAAAGCCGGCAAACAAGCGAAGGGTCAAGGGGGTTAATGGCCAGCAGGCCTTTCAGACTGGCCAGCCAAGTGAAAGATGTATCTACACGGCTGCTTTAACAGACAATGCATTAGTGGGATAGCTTTTTACGGCGAATTGAGTGAAGGGGGTGAAGTCTCCCGTCTACATGGATGGGGACGGAGCTCCCGTCTACAGCGGCTTCATTGGCGGCGCAGTCCCTTAGCCGACGAAGCTGTCAATGAACGCCCGCGCTTTCCAACGCTTCCGGTACAATTGTATTCTTTGAACCCACAGAAACTATTTTTGCACCACAGAAAAATGTCAGCAAATATTTCTACTGTTACAGAGAACAAAAGTGCTTTCAGTTTTGCTTTGTTTCAATTATTTTCATTTCAATTTAAATTGTTTGTTGTTTTCTTGAAAGGAACTTAAGCTGCGACTATTTTTCCATATTACAAGCAGTTTCAAAACGACAGTACAATGCCAAATAAAGCAATTACTAGGATACAGGAAATCAGCATGACCACTAATCGTATATTTCAATTACATGACCCAGATTACAACCTTGGCCTGCATACATACGACCACAAAACTTAGACCATACATGGCAATGGTCGCTTCAATACACTAAATAAACATTCTGAACGAACAGAAATAAAGGAATGGACAAATCTGGATCAGTATCAGCTAAATGGCTGTTCCGAGTCCATTGTTACGCAGACAACCGTTTTCGGCGTGATCGATCTTGTCGGTTGGTCATCTCTCGCCGTTCCTCCCACGTAGCGAGACCAAAAGCTGCCACCACACACAAACTTCTCATTCTTCGTAACAAGGCCAAGTTGACAAACAATCAAACAATGTACTAATTACTGTCCCCTGAAGCTTCTGTGTGTTTTGCATGTATTGGCCCTATTACTAGCTAGCTTCACGTTTTCCACTGTATCCAATCCAGAATCGCTATGCTGCCTAAATTTGGCTAAGGGCTAATTATGTCACGTTGCCCTACGATGTGTATTAGCCAATTATGCCAATCACAAACGAAGACGGGGGTCAGGCTGGGTGAACAGGCTTTGTCACCGCAGCGATGAGCTGTTCACTCTGTCTGTTAATGCTATCTGGATGACCAAGCTCCTTTGTCTTCTTCAACTGACTGGGAACAGTCACACAGAGAAAGAAAGACAGAAAATCTTTCAGATGGTCAGTTAAATAAAATAACTCTTTTTGTTTTTTGTTTTCCATTTCACTTTCTAAATTTCCACCATAGTCTTTCCAAGAATAAAACATTTGATCTGTATCTCGCTTTAATTTTTCATAGTAAATTCCACAAGGTCCAAAGTATGGAATAGTCGTTCAAATAAAGGATTCTTTCAGTTCGTAATGATTGTGTTTCCATCACATTTGGAATGCAAAGTGTACCTAACTAAAAAGAACTATTTGATGCTTCAAAAGGCCATTTGCAAAATGTGTTATCTCCAGCAGAAAATGCATTGAAATGTATCCATTCGTTGAATAGACCCCACGTCGAGGTCTAAGTGGTTTTCATGAAATACGCCACCCGTAACGCAAAGCGCCATGACGTGCAATACGGTACGCCTTCAAACTGACGTCCCGTGAGCACGAACAAAAGCCGGGAAAGATTACCCGTAAAACAAAGAAGGGTGGCAAAGTTGATGCCGTCAATGGAACATCAATCAAACTTAAAAGATTTACACTAAACAATGAACGTGTCAAAACATACTTAATTTTGTTTTTGTATGTTTCTTTTTTGTCCAAGTTGGAGTGGAGGGCCACTTGGTGTGTTTGCATGGAGTTGTATTGCATCAGGAAAAGTCGACCATTTAATGGAACGAAAGATGAACGAGAAAATTTCCAATGATAAAAAAAGAAAAATATAAAGTTGCAATGTCAAGTGGGTTCCCTACCTGTCGATAATGACGGGATCTGAAGGAGTTTCGTTTCTGTTTCCGCAGCTCTTCTTATCACAGCATCGACTGAAAAATAACAGCAGTTAACTATTTAATGAACTCATTTATTTTCCACTACTACAACATAATATCTAATTTTTACAATTACTTCTTGGTCAATTTCTTATTTTAAATGTCAGGCCAAATAAATTCAAAAACTAAATTTATATATTTATCAATACCAGTTTCATTTCATCTTCATATTAAAACCATAACATTTGTTTGAAAATGTCAATTTTTATACTTTCATGGGCCAAATGCTAAACTGGCAGATTCATTTCACACATTTTCAATGCAACAGATTTTCAATTAGCTGAGGGATGCACTTAGCTGTTACACAGAATTACACAATGTTACAGATATCAACATCTGTACCACGTTCTAACTAAATATTTTGGGACATTGAGAATTCTCCAAATTAGCTGTATCCAAACAGTCTTAAGCTCATTAATTAAGACTGAATAGTAAGAATAACTAGGTTTTGCTTCCGGAGATAAAGAACGTGCTTAGTTTCTATAGATAGATGTGAAATATTATTTTCAATTGAGCTTGTTAGTATTTCTATCTGTGAAGGGACAAATGATAAGTGTGCCGAGATAAGCAGAAAACAAGATAAAGATTCTATACATGAAGTGGTTATTACTGAGAGAGGAAAACACTTAAAGAGGACTTCCACCAAAACACCAGAAATTTTTGAAAGATTTTTTTGTTTCTTTCTGCATTTGTGATAATTTAATTTTCGCACCTGCACATAATTTCATGTGTAAGAAGACATCTGCACATCTCAGGATTCTTATCTTGACCCTCGTACACAATGGCCTAAAAAATAAAATAACAGAACCATGTGGCAAATTATTTCTTAAAAAATGAATGGTGAGAAAGTGATGCGTACTTGCAAGTGGCCTCGTGCGTTGTGAGGACTCGGTTTCTCTCGGGATCTTTGCTCTGTTGTTCAGAAACAATGGCCTGGAAAAAAATAACAGGGAAAAGATACTCTGTAACATGAAATAGAATATTACACAGTATTATAGAGATAGTCATATAGTTTGAAGATTGTAAAGTAAAAAGTAGAAAAGATAAAATTCAATTGTAATAATCAATGAAAATATTTTATAATTTTTTATACAATACGATTCTGGCCATGCCACGCTTGAAAATAGTTGTATCAGTTACAACTGTTTTCTTTTTCAAAAAAAAAATTTAAATGTTTCTGTTGCAATCTCAGGTAGCGTCCTGTTAATTTAATTTTACGCTAAACGAAACAAACGGAATAAAGTTCTTGTTCATAACTATGCAATAATGCACCAAGGGACTGTATTTCAAGTGGCTTGGGAACGTTTCAAGAAGATTTCTCAGTGCAAAATTACCCACTTCATGGCAGAGTAAGTGGGGAGATCAAGAGCGAAGGTCTCTTTGAATGTGGAGGAACGTTACTGTTTCAAATTTTGAAGAATCACCACACACAGTGCTGGTGAAAAAAGTGAAACGGAGCAACTAATTTAAGTTTGGTAAAAGTGTTTTGATTCAATGAAAAGCCGTATTAAAACTTAGGCATTGAATTTCAACTTTGATTTATGTTGAATCACTTTGATGTACCTTCATAACAAAACATCATCAGTTTGCTTTCCTAATTAATAGTGTATTTTAATTACTCACAGAATGGAATGTAATTTAAAGTATTTCGTAACGGTCATTTATCAAGCAGTGACAATAATCACATGTTTTGAATCCTAGTCGCGATTTTTCAAACAGGCATTTTTCTTAAAAGTCAGCAGCGTGGACAGTATCTTTGCTGGTGGTATGTCACTGGGTATGCCACTATAGCTTTGTGATGTTCATACCATCTCAGTGAGTGGTACACCTATGTACCCACTTGATGAATGAAGCACGATTGACTTTCTTCAATAGCTGAAAGTGAACTCTAAATTGGCGCTCTTCAAGAACAGACAAAACCTTTCAAGACAACCAAGGACTGTGATGAATACTATACCAACTGGGTACCAGTTGAGCGCATTGTTCGTCATTTGTATGGCTAATTTGGCTAGGAATTTCAATAGTCTTAACTTGAAGAATCTCTATCAATGGACTCGTAAAATGAGAAGTTAAACTATCTGTCTGTACGTTGAATACCTTTGCCATAAGTTACATATCATTGCCTATTGAAGAATTTCAATCTCTCTTAATGATGAAATATTATGCAGAATCGGTTAAAATGCTGAATGAAATGTGTCAAGATTTAAGATTTGGGTTCAAAGTCCTGTTTCAAAATGATTTGAAACCGTGGATTTTACCAGATCTGTTTCCTGCAGATGTCTATTTTGTTTGAATATTTTTGAATAAATCGTATTGTGTTTCACTGTAAAAATAAAATCAACATTTACCTGTCATCTTAAATATCCAAATAATACAAATGACATAATTTTTGAGTCCCTACTGATTCTGGCAGACGAAAAGTTTTAAGTAACTTAACTACCACGTAGGACACTCTGTATTTCTTTGTCCATCCTTTGACGACTGGTCTATTATCATGTACATAAATGTAAAGCCTCCTGTACTGCTTGTTTGTAAAGCTAAAATACTTTCCTTTAAAACTGTTTCTCTTTTTTGTAAACATAAATGATGGTTTCAATACATTTTAATCAAGGCTAGATGACAGTCTGCACGAAAATTATGATGTAGCAAAAGCTATTGCTGTGACGACCCGACATAATTACTGTATAACATCCTGGGAACCCCTTCCACAGGTTTCCCAATGGTACCTAAATTAGAGGCTATACCCATATCTTGTTTGTTTTGTTTTGTGCTGCAACACAATTAAAACTGTAGGTTGGAGGCTGGTAATTTGTATTGTGTGTAGTTTTGCACAGGAGATAGTCATCTATGAACATGTAGTTTAACACAATGGATCCACCTGTCATACAAACCCACTGTATTTTGAGTCCCATGGGCCAAATGTTTGCTTTGATTTACTTCACATAAACCATATTAAATTTACGCCCCACTCTGCTTTCCATGTTAGTTGGCTCTTTATTTGATCAATATATTTTTTTGTAATCTAGATAGAGAAGAGTTATAATTTTTCCTTGTTCAGATAGACATGCTAGTCAAATTGAAAAGTCTAGCTCAAACTTTGCGACAGTCGATATGAAATGTGGGTCAAAGCCAACATGACACAGTTGAGTACAAAGGCAAATGTAACAGTCACACACACGAAACGAGCCTTCAATGGTCATTACACATTAGAGATATTAAGCAGAAACTACAGAGATCAGGGGAAACAGCTTCTCTTGTAGTTTAATGGCATTTCTCAGTCAGCTGCATACAGGACTTACATTCATTGAAAATTGAAGCCGGGCAGTTGTACGAGGTTAAGACCATAAAAGCACGCTATGCTAAAGATCATGTCCAAGAAACTTTGATAATAGCTTTAACCTTTTCTTTTATCGCATGTAGAAATTCTAAACTCATGTTGTGTTTTAATATATGTACAATTAAGAAAACATGGTCAGTTAAACATGTTGTTCGTCAACATCTTATGGTCGATTTAACGTCCTCATTTGCACCGCAATGATATTCTACCTGTGAGGAATACAATGCAATTTTGACACATTTGGTCTTCACCTCCTGCCCCAACCCCTTCCCCTCTTTCCTTCCAGGGTCCAGAAGAACTGTGGGCCATGCAGGCCAACACGTCATCAATTCTCTAACTTTTACAGTGACTGAATTACGTGCAAAGCTGTGAATAGTAGCGGTCAGAGGCCTCCCAAGCTTCAGCCTATTGCAACATTATTACCTCCGTTTCTGGGCAAAGGGGGAGAAAAAATTTCCATGTCCAACTTAGCCAATATAAGGACACAATTTTCATGCATTTGTACGACCCCTTTGGATTTTTTCTAAAGGCCTGATAAGCATGGGCTCGTTGTTCATTTTGTAGCGACTGATGCTTGTTAAACCCATGTATTCCTCGCACAAAGCCCCCGGATTCACTTGCTGAATACCTAGCATTGTCACCAAATATTGTTATTTCAATGCCAGGATAACTATTTGCCCATTTATCACCGTCACTTTCATTAGCCCCTTTGACAGGCGTAATATGACAAGCACTGGCATAGGTCCTCGTCTTTAAGTGGGGCTCCCGAAGGTCCACATTCCTAATTTACTGACGTTTTAGTTTTTTGCACATGTAAATTACACCATATATATTTTAAAAAGGTTTAAATTTTACTGATGTGGTTGGTTTCGTTCAGTGTAAGTAAAATGGCTTATTTCGGCGATGAGCGCCTAGTGCATCGAGTTTCCACAGAGGTAGACTTTCATTTCTTCATTGAAATCTGAAGACAAAGCTGTGGAAATGCATCAAGCGGTATATGTTCGTGCATATGTAAGGCGATAACTGCCTGCAGAGACCTGCAGGATTACCCCTACTCTGTCACAGCCCCGTTTACATTCAGACTTGTACAATTGAGAAGTGAATAGTCGACGACTCGGACTGAACGAGATTGGCCGTGATTGACCCCCTCGTTCTGCCACCACCACCACCGGGCCCAGCTTCCACAGCTCCACAACCCAACAAGCAAGACAAGCAGCTGAGCTGGTTAGCACCAAAGCCTCCAGCTCCATGCTGAAAACATGGCTATTCCCTTATGATTTATACATGTGAAATGTTGTCATTTTCAAGGCTATTTAAGCAGGAGTCCCCCAGAGGCGGCTTCTTAAGAGACATAGTGGTCTGGATTAAAGGCTATTCGATTTTTAGCATCTTAGATTACGTGTTTGTGAATAAAGATACTCCCCCGGAGTGTGATTTATTTGTTATTACTGCCTCCAGAGTTTGTTTAGTTTGAATAAGCTCCGTAGCCAAAATTTTCATTCCAAGTACCAGTTAAATTTGATTGCCAGTCACAGTTACTAAAGCCATACACCCAATGTATTCATTTTCTTCTTTTCTTATTGAAAGATAAGTTCTTTTTTGTCTGGACATCGGGTTTCCTCCAGATAAAAATACCAATAAATTGAGATGTTTTCCTGAATACGGACAATTTTTCGCATTTCCTTAGGCAACGTGCAAACATTATCTGGCAAGGCAATCGTGCCAGAAAATTTGGACCAATTTTCATCTTTATCTTTGGGCCTGGCATGTATTAGATAGCCGGACTAGCTTGTCTCTGGCTCCTTTCATCTCTTATTCAATGCTTGCTGTCAGAGATAACAGGTTCTAAATGAGAAAAAGTCCCTGGTCACTGGTTATGATCTTGAGTATGTTGATAGATCAGCTGTTGACCGAAACTGCTTAGGATTCTTGTAAATTTTCTGAGAAAACGTTGCTCACTTTTCAATTAATGGTACAGAAAGATAGACATTTCATGATTTTGTGTTGCGGTAAATCAGCAGCAAATAGAAAAGATTTGAAAAATTACGAAAAAGTTCGTATTTTTCATTGTACCAAATGCTGAATAAAATTAGCAAAATCACAAGGCTTTAATTAAATAATTACAAAGAAAAATATGAATTAGATCTATTTTGTACTCACAGCTTTGGTGACTGAGTCAATAAGTCGCACGTACAAGTCTTGTTCTTGTCTGACACCTACAAAAAAATCAACGCATCGTTATTAAAGCAACATCATCATTAGCAAAGATGAAAAGTAATTAGTGTGAAATTAAGCATGTGGCCCAATAATTATCTGCAACATTACTCGGGTACTGCATGTATGTACTCTATGAGTACAAGTACTGTGTACTTCCCCCCTCCTGCCAGCTGACATTGGCCGTGGAGAATTATTATAGATTATCGAAATAAATTAGGAAAGCCGCGATGAATTTGTAAACAAAATGTCAGTACATAGGCTGCGGTCAATCATACAGCGCTGAAGCCATTGATAACTCGTCCATATAATCTGTATCATTTTGTTACACTCTACAGGGAGTACTCGTCGCTTCAGAGGGAATTATGATTAAAATGCTGTTTGCCACATATTTGATTAATTACATTGCGGCTAAGGTTGCATTTTCCTATGTAGATTGAATAGGCTGGGCAACGTAGCTTTCATCCCTGGCCCGTGTTTGTAATTATTTCTTCTAACAGTAATTTAATGCACTTTTTAAAAATATTATCGGCAGAATTTTCATACAGGACATGTGACAATATATTTTTTCATTTCCTGTCGAAGTTAAAAGCTGTCAAGGTGAAAGGAATGTTGTGACATTATTGAATTTTTGCCTATCCCACCAATTCCATTAAAAATTGTCCACACTGAATGAAGCTTAATTTTCTAAAATGCCCTTGCAAATATCACACACAATAATCTTCTGTATGGCTGACTTTTTGTGCATTTATTTTGGAAATTTAGTTGGATGGAGTAACATTTTCCAGAAGGCAGCCATCATGATTATTCATGTGTCTGCCCCTAACCATCTGTGCCGTCGAAAAAAAATTATCCATGCGTCAACTTGGAAAATTCTGCGTTTTAGCTCTTTAAACTGTTTAGTTGTAAAGCTTTGAAAACGGAATTTATTGTTATATCTACAAGTTTTATTTCCGTAGCATTAATGGTTCAAAGACAACTGCACGTAGGAATAAAAGAAATGTTTGAGTACAGTTATTCACCGAAATTCCCTTTAAATGCGAGGGATTTTTCAAAGTCACAGCTTAGCGCACATGTAATTGCTAAATGATCTGAATTTGCATTACTTGGCTTTGCATGTGCAAAAGGGGTGAAGGCGCATTGTATCAAATTATCCTCATAATCTGTGCGGGAGAAAATTCTATTACTGGTCCCTTGCTCTGGGCTATCTTATCTGACTGAATTTAAACATGATAATCAAGGGGAATAAATGAATATTTCCTCATAAACAATGAGTAACTAAGGATTCTCTCTCACTTTGAAGTCATAATGACGACAATTTACATAACGCCTTTGTCGCCTTTCGGAAAATGTTACTAAATTTGAGAATATTAAACCAAAATGCAATAGAGGAAGTCGCCATTAAACGCCAAAGCTACATGGATGACCCAGGGCTGTGTCTACATGGAGGAGATATCAAACAATTAATTTGTTTAGGAAACCTCAAAACAAAGCAATTAACAATTACCCTATTCAATGGAGCACTTATAAAGGGCTAATTCGCATCTTAGTGTTCAGTAAATAAATTAAATGAGAGACAAACGATGTTTTTAGAAGACGTTTAGATAAAAGAAAAATATTTGTCTGAATGCCTCTTTAAGGTGACAAAATAGCCACTTCGAATTAACACATTATTTTTTTCCGTCGTCAATTGAAATTATTCGACAATTTCTAACACCTGATATTTTTCGCGTTTTCTTTCCCCCTTTTTCAGAAAGTGAAATTCAAAAGGGGCAACATGTCAGAGATGTTTAAATTCAAATAGAAGAGTTGTCAAACACGCGCACCATGCTCGGCTACACGTGAAAAATACAAAGAGGGTGGAAAGCTTTGAAACCCTCATCTCTCCATCAAACCTCGGTAATGGGCTGCATTTCTTGAGGGCAACTAACCTGTGATTTGTACAAATGGCTGGGTGATTATTAGCAACCAATTTGAGCCGATAAAGTCACCTTCGGTAAATTGTCTGAGAAAATTGTCAAGACAGTTGAAATTGATGCCACCACTTCATGAGGTACCGCAAGGAATGGCTCATTTTCAAATGGGTGGAATTTCTAATGAATTTTAAATGGGAATTGAAATTGTTAGGAAATGATTACAATTTTTAAATGGACATACCGTTAGCATACAGCAGCTGAAGCCTGTAGTGAATTCCATTATTTGTCTTCTGGCCTTCAAGTTCCTGAAATAAAATTATCATGCACTTGTACTAACTACAACAGACATAGCAGCATTTTCTTACTTTTTTGGAAACTTTTTTCTTTCTGTACATGTGAGAAGATATGATACATCATTCACATCTGACTTATCAATACTGTGTTGAAATAATGAACTTTTAGAACCCTGTAACACTGGCCTAAATGAAGTACCATTGAAGCTTAGCAAGAAAACGGGTCTCCGTTCAATCATTCAATTAGCTTACAGGTAGTTTCCTTTGGAATTAGATCATGAATATTTGAAAACCAAAACAAAGTTGGCTTTCTGCTTGTAATTTGCCACTGTACGAGAGGCAGGCAAGCTTAAATGCGAGACTGGTAGTCAGACTAGCATGAAGCTACATCAATTTTGCATGTAATATCCAGAGAATGAATGAGCTTTGGTCTCATGCCTTTTGCAACTCAATCAAAAGCTTTCTGATAATCTTTGAGATGTTGATTTGAAGTGATTGTAATTACTTTTCCGAAGAGCTCTTAATATTTCTCAACAGTAATTTAATGCAATGAACATTTCTTTTCACTCCATCGCTGGAATTTATCATTATAAATGGTAAAAATTCAATTGATGGAAATTTTAGGTGATGGAATATTGTGATCAGAATATTGGAAATATTGCTTCAGACTAGCATCAATTTGAAAGCTTCATAAAATATGTAAGATAAACATTATAACATGTAGATTCATGCTTTCCTCCTCTCGCTTGTCATTCAATGTGTGTAAGGCATAAAATGACTTGTAAAATGGAGCATGCTATTAGGCACATATAAATTATGCATAAAGCCTATGATACCTAGGCAAAGAGACTATATTCAACAGATTAATGTGTATGACTGATATATTAAAAACATGACATACACCAACTATTTTCTCATGCCAAAATGTATATTAAAAGCGTCTAAATATAAATTGCTTCCAGATTTCTAGAGAGAAACCTTGGAGCGGTTTCTAGAAAGAAACCAATTTGTAAGAAAAATTTGAATGGTTTCTAGATAGAAACCAATTTTGTGTACTTGGACAGGGTCATCCTCTAGAGAGAGGACTCTTGCAAGCTTTTGTGGTAAAACATTGAACCAATGACAATAACAATGTCTACAGATATTGTTGAATAGATATTTTATACTTGTCCTTCTTTGAAACATTTTAATTGTATTTGCTATATATTATATGATGATACTCTGTGAAAATAAATGAAATGTCTCCCGTAGAAATATGTAGCCCATCACCGAATGAATCCCTCTCACTTTTACTCAGTTTCTCGATCAATTTTGTAATTTGTGTAATGTTTACTCTTTAAAATATAATTACTCGCAGAGTATCATAAATGAATATAAAAATATATAAGGGTGTCACCACAGGGACATCATGCACATACAGTGTCGGTTCCAACCTGCTCTTTCTCCACGAAGTCTATGTAGGCAGTGCGCTCTATTTCTACGGGTTGTCCGTGCTTGTCGTACAGAGCAAGTACGAAGTGGAAAAAGTTGGATTTTCTGAGATTACTTGGGGGTTGTTTCTCGAAGTGTGCCCGCCCCAATCCAACGCTAGAAATAGACAAGAAAAATACATATATTTAATGTTGAGTTTTTATTCACTTATTTCACTCTCTGAAAATTCTGAACTTTAAGGTCTTTCTTTGTGAAAGTAAAAATTGTCGACAGTTTGGAAAATTATGTACATCCCCTTCCGACCCCTCCTTTCCCACTTCTATCCCTGCTCCTCGAGACTGCCTGCACCTAGCCTGCAGTTATTTGAATGCGTTTAGGCTGTACGCTGCCGAGAAGCTGCCATGAAAGTCAAGTGACAAGCTTATTAGAGCTACTTGACAGATAGCGATGCACTAGGCATCCGCAATTATGCAAGGTTATGTACTTCTTAAACTGTTTCAGGACTTATTTCTTTCAGCAGATTTCCCATTCCACAAGCTTTTCATGTCATAAGCAGTGCACACAGAAAACTTTATAGGGTCTTATTTCACTTTGCTAAAATGCATGCTAATGTCTTTGCTTCATATACCTTTCTTTTCACTTTTGTTTTTTTTTTTCTTCCGTACATACATATGCCTTAAAACAGTACGTAACTTCTTTATGAAATCAAAACATTGCAAGAGCGAACCCTACCTTTTGTGTTGTATAATGCTGACTGAACTGTTTCCAAATTAAAACTTTTGACCATTAAAATTCCCTTTCTTATTATATTAATCCGCGCTGTTGTGAAAATATATTCATATCCATAAAAATTCTTATTTTGTCACAGCAAAATATTTTCAATCTGTTCTCTCCAAAATCGAAGGTTTAAATGAGAGTTAGGGAGCATTTGAAAGTCAAAGAATACCCAATTCCTAGATCTAATTGATAAAATGTGGCACTTACATGCTCTCAATGGCCAGGCAATAGTGTACGAGGGGGGGACATAGGATCATCCCTAAGATCCCTACACGGGGAATCAAGCAAAGATTTACACCTGTGTTGGGGCGCCCCTAAGCTGGGATTATACGCAGGAAATCAATTTAGAGGCTTGTTGTTACGGCGCTAGACTCTCATGGCATAAGTCACGCTGGGCAGGGGACATCTCTGGCCCCACGAGTGGGACGTTGGGACGATCACAAGCACCGTTCTGGGGACACTATAGTTACGCCGGAGCTGTAACCACTAACTAGCGCCAAGGACACACTGGGGATGTAATGAAATAGCTTTTCCAACTCCCGCTTTTGCTATCAAGTGGGTTCAAACATAACAGCTAACAAATGAATTTACGGTTGCAAAGTTGTTGTGGGGTTTACTTTTGTGATAGGGGGTATTAATGCCAAATGGTGTACAAAGGGGAAAAAGGACATCGGGGGAACACTTTTCTTTCCCTAACTATTTAAAGACCGCACCATCACAAAGGATACGTTGTGTACTAGTAAAATACCGAGTACCGCTTAATGGGTTTATCAGGCTTATTTAACCTCAAGTGAGACTTAAAAACTTTCAAGCTCTTTTTTTGTTCAATCCTTACCAAAACACTATATCGGTCTGGTGTAATCAGTGGGACCCTAGGATAGCAAACGGCAAAAAAGAGGCCCTGGGTTAACAAAATTAATTTAGAGGGGACCGCTGATTGTATAATTCAGCCGAGATCAAGGCGGTTGGGTAATGAATCAATTGAACCGCTGGCTTTTCCAGGGCGGCCCGAGTCTCCATATTAAAACCCTCTGATGATACAAGACTCTCTCTTTTGATGATATGAAAACTGCGAATCATATTTAGGCTTTATGGATCCTTAGTGAGAAGTTACACACTGATTTGTATATAAATTGCGCTTATGCGATAATTCGCAGCATATATCCCAGGATTTCCTAACATGCCCCGACCGCCATCAAGTGGAGATTTATCAGAGTGAGACTTTCATCTCCAACAAAACACTTAGTGCGGCACATAATTAATTTATCCCACAAACTTCAAAGTATCGACTATCAAGGCACAATAACATGACGATATTTCTATGCAACCTGATCTGCCGTGAAGCGAATAACTCATAATCTTGTTAGGATGACTTAATAATTAATTATTATCATAACAGTTAGTTATATGAAACCACAGGAATGGCTTTGATGATCACGATAATTATACTAAAGGAAAAATACTGACAAATGCTATTGCCAACATATCGGGCTGTATCATTTTGCACAATTATTTGGAATAACTGGGAACAGCACTTAAAAATAACTTCCTAGGAATTGGTGAGATCCGAGCTAAAAAATTGATATGAAGAATAATTTGCCCTTACCTGCCCGCGTTGGCTGGGTCCACAACGGAAGGCTGCATCCAGTTACGGACGGAGCCCAGTTGGGACGAGATGGGTTCCTCTTTGAGGCTAGTTACCGGTCCCCTGGGCTGGATACTATCCTGAATGCCGAACATCTTAGCTTTCAACTAAAAGCCTAGTAAGTCCTTCTGCGACTAAAGTGGCAGTGTCCTGTCCTTGTTGTTGTAACAGGGAGAGTGAAATCCCTGTCCAGAGAATCCGAGGACTCTTCTCAATATTGAGTTAGAGTTGTAGTGTTGCGTTATTATCCTTGATGGCAACAAAGTGCGGTGAAACGATCCGCTGCGCTAAGCCGGATCTTGATGATCTTGTCCCACGGACTCACGACTTGGTCCTGCGGGGAGTGGATGGAGGAGCGGTGGGAGGATGCGGCTATAAAAGCCGTGGATAAGTGCTCCTTGACGGTCTATCGCGGATTAGTAAGGTGCTTTATGAGCCTATTGTCCCGATCCGGAATGTACACTGGATGGATGTCCTCAACATCTGTTTTGAAGGATGTTTATGGGCGTCAGTTTTTACCACTCGTGTCTTGCCTTATGTTAAGTAAGACGAAGACATAGGGGTTATCTATCCTAATCACAACTCCTTGGCAACAGAAAAGTTACAACTACACAACAAGTATCTTCTTCACTTTCTGTCTTGTCTTGCTTTGCCTTGTCTCTGAGTATTGTCTCTTTAAGTCTCAGTAGAAATGCGGCTTCTTGCGTCAAGTGCTAGCTAAATGAAGAAGGGGTCTCCTGATACCGAGCTTTTGTTATTAACAAGTGCAGCCGCTACGCATGATCTCCCCTGGGGAAAGGCTGGCCCTTAGGAGCCGCCTATCAGAGCTCTGAGCACCCGCTGGCGTTAGCCAATCCCCGCCCTGGGACTGCTCATTCATATTCATCACATACCTTATATGGGAACCCCGACCGTTCTGAATGAAGTCCGCAACCAATGAGAGCGGGGCAACCAACATCATGAAGTCAGACTCCTTCTACATTTGTTTATCATCGAATTATAATCACTTGCGAGATGGCAATACTACTCAGTGTCCCACAACACGTGGCTCTACATTGTTTAGCCTCCTTCAACGTGCATAAGGAGGGACTTGAGCAATGCCTGCAGTGGCTTTTGTTTACATGCCTTCTGTGTGAGAAGAAGGGAAAGGGTGCTGCAGTGCTAATTATGGGCCTACCACGGCAGGGCCTCCTATTTCTTGCAGATCGTCCATCACCCTGCAAAATATGAAAATTTAGAAGGTCCTAATGATTTTATTGGCTGTATGGGGATCATAGGTTTTGAGAGGGAATCTGCTGTACATTGGGGGATTAATATGCAAATAGACGACAGTTAGTGCCCGCAGTTAGACTTTCAATTTCCAGTGCGCATATGTGCTGTTAGGGAAGATCCAAACATCAGACCTCGATTTTACTAGTCACCATCTGCCACTCTTTGCAGGGGAAGGGAAAAGGTTGCAATAGACTTTTAACATTTTACAAATGGCTCTTATTTTTTCATTATGTTCCTATTGAATAGTTTAAAAGTACATCCAAAGTGGTAAAGTCAGTGTAATACCAAGTACAAGTAAATAGGATCGTCTTTATCAATTGGAAAAGTTAATTGTACTTGACGAAAGTATCCTGCTCTGGGAATCCAGCGCTAATCCCCCGTGAAACAATAGAAAGACAAACAGACGTGCCAATTTTTAATCCGATTGTGAAGCTTCAGCAGCAGGTTGGTGGTATTTCAAGACCGCCTGCGAACTTCCAGGTCCACAGCTGCTTGTCAATGTTTGCTTGTGTCTGTTTTTGGAAACAAACTCCACTTTTCATCCTTGTTTTGACTTTTCATAGTGTATGCCTGTACTTAGAGAGCCTCATATTTCACAGAAATGAAAGTTGTAAAAATTAGAATCACAACAGGACATCATTTAAGGAAAAGGACCCTGACATTTCTTCGCTACTCAGTTAATCCTAATTTCATTTGCTGGGAGACCTTCTTGTTTCTAAGAAATCATCATTACAGAAATACACATTGAAACATCCATATGATTCCACATAGTACAAACCTTTAAGATGTAAATCTGAACCATTGTGTTCGAGTTATATAGATAAAGGATAGTCACTATACCTTAAGACTAGACTAGTCATTATAACTACTGGATATGGCCATGCATGACATGTGCTGTGAACACAGTGCGTGTACCCAGTTCAGTGAAAGTTGTTTTCTTGTGCTGACAATGTCATGAGTACAGAACATTTCAACCACATGTGCTTCTGGAAATGTTAAACAAAACGTAACCATAACTACTGGTAGATTACCACAACTCAGACTACTTGCTGATCAAAAATTAATTATTAATTACCACGCCAAATTGTCTTGCAGCAAATTTAGACTTTGTCATGACATACGGACACAAAGGTAAAAAGGGCCAAAACAAGAAAAACTAATTTGGAAATTATTATTGGATCCACTGAATTATCAGTGTTAAATATGTTCCAATTACGGAATAATTCAATTAGTGGAACAAGTGGACATGTGGGTATTTTAGCCACTGTAACACATCACGAAACAAACTGTGGGTTGTTCCAATGTTGGAAATTTACATGCAAAAGTAGAACGTAAATACGTTTGCATTGCGGCATTAATTTATGTGGTAAATGCCAATTAAATGGCCCATAATTTCCAATGATGAAAGCTTCAAAATATATCTTCTTTTAAACTGGTTGCTTCAAACAGAAATCAATGAATTTTTAAACTATGTTAGGGTAAATCTTCAAGAGGACATTTGAACTTGCAATCACCAAAAAATTCCATTATAACCGTCAAGGAAGATTTGATCAAACCTAGAAACTTCTAAACCCTTACTTGATTGATTCTTACAGCACTAGAATACTATGAGTACACCTTGATGTATGACTGATCTGGACAGTTTCGAACAGCTCTTAATGAATATTGAGAGGTTCTATTTGGTTAACAGGTGGCAGGGTCCTGCAGCCCTCTGAAGGGACTCTCAATTAAGGGCTACTTCATTTCGGCCAAGTGACCAGGTGGTGGAATTAAAATGGCTAGTTGAAATCTGACCTGGTCATTATAACCACCCGACCACATGACCACAAATTGATAAAACGATACAATCTATTGTTGATAGTCACTTTGTGCTCTTGGAAATTCTAGGAAGTTCATGGAAACTCTAGAAGGTCGAGATGTCAAATATTGGTGACCCACAATTGTAATGTTTTCCTCTCTTAAAAGGTAGCGTTACACAAAATTGCGACCGCAGCCACATCAAGCTTTTGAATAGAGCTGTGAATAAGGGATCAGATTTCTCACCTGCAAATGTTATAATTTTTACTTTTTTCCTCCTTTAGTACAATTTACATTACCAAATTAATTACCAATTGATACAAAATTTGAGAGCAAATCACTTTAGAGTTTTGATTTACATTTCATTTACAAAGCAATTCCTCAAATCAAACTGATCACTAACCGTCAAGGAACATAAATTATCATAAAATTCCACGGGATAAGTGAAATTTCCCTCTTCGCCTGATTTCCCGACAACCCACACATGTATTCGCAGTATTTTAGGAGGACTAAGGAGCAACAGTGACGTTCAAACAGAGCGGGAACTATTTCTGGGAGTCATTTTCAAACAAGTCAACACTTGCACCAAGAAATGAAAATTAAGCAATTACAATTCGACTATCACGCAATATCTTTACATTTCAAGAAAAATGAAGACCCTATATGTATATTAAATTTCTTTGAAAACTATAAAGGCTAAACAAGCAAATTCCCATTTTTATTTTCCATCACCTCACTACTGACATCTCTGGACCAGTTTGTGTAGCATTGAATGACAACACACGGCGCACTGCAGTGATAACAAAGAGACAATTGCAAACATAAAAATGTTACAATTTAAATACCTATATTTGATATGCAACAGTAAGATACCATGTAATACTAAAATGCATTGCAATATGTATCTCTATGTGAAGTCTGACTAATTGAATCTAACTGTTTTGTATCGTTTTTGCCGTTACGCTTGATCGTGCTTGTACCTCTCAAGATGCAGTGAATGACATATGGGTTGTACCATTAAAAATTTACTAAGTATCCTAGGAATGCATCTTTAAAATGTAACATGTAAAATGTAGCAAAGAACATGGCAATAAAATATGTTCAAAACAAAAATGTATCCTGGGAGTTCGAAGTTGAAGTGCAACCAACTAAAATACTCACTGCTAAATTTTTGGTTCCGGTTTTATGTTCAAACAAGGGAAAGCAAGGACTAAAGAGAATTTTTTTAATAACTATGACATATATCTGTACATCTGTTCACTTTGGTGTCTTTACATTTATGCTTCACCATTTCACTGCCCTAGTTATTGTGGTTTCTATGTCATTTATAAAAGGTTAACGTGAAGTTACCGTATTAAATGTGAACTATTTGTTCGGCAAGCTCAGCCAAAAGAGCTTTAAACTCTGAAGATTGAAGTGGAAGGATGTAAAGTAGTTTGTCTTGTGAAATCGGCTGGACTTGGAACTAGTTTGACGGTGGATGATGTGAACCCAAATTTACTTTGACATTCAACGAAGAGGCCACACAAATATGGGCTTAAAATACAAACAGTAATTCCTCCAGTTCTCTCAAATTTCTCCGCTCCCCACAGCTGTGCTTTGGAACATGTTGGGATGCGCACAAACAAGGCCCAGGTCGGATGGGGCTCGCGGAGACCATTAGCCCCAAGCCCGAGGGACTGATAGCTCGCCCTACCCGCCAACTTTAAGACTCTTCCCCTCAGTATCTTGTCAGAGAGGCATAGATCTAGCGGCCATATCTCCACCGGTTCAATGGTTGAGTAAATGCTCTCGGTGCTTAGAAATGACTGGAGTGATGGGGGAAACGGGCTTTGGGATGCTTGGTGATAAGTGTAGATCGAAACTGGCTGAAGAAGGGGCCTTTGGGTTGAAGAAGGTCGAGTAGTGAGGGAGGGATCAAGCCACGACGGCCAATGGGTCGTGCCCCTCGGGAAAGGGCAGCAGGTGCCGCGCTCGACCCCCTTCTCCTTATCTGCGTACTAAGGGAGAGAAGCTAAATCCCCCGATCCCCATCCGCAGCCCGGGCCTCTGACCACATCAGTGTCCCCAAGAGCCTTCGGCAGACAGCCCAAACCAAGCAGAGAGATCTACTGGCCTAAGGCATGCTATGCACGGAAAAGCAAGGCAAGGATAGCCCTTATCTTTGTGCGAGGCGTGCAGAAGGGATCAAGCTCGCAATGCAGCTTTTTGTGGGTCCCTGCAGGGGCTTCATAAGGAAGGATAAGGGCGTCTAGACTTCACTTGTGAGCTATTGAGACTTATTTCTTTTCCAATTAAGGCCATGATCCTATTTGTCTAAATGCAACCAAACATTCCTTAAGATTTTATAGGACCAACTGAAATTTTTCTTAGCCCTTCACAAGTCTTTCAAAAAGTTCCGTACTTTGAGAAGGATTGGGCTCAGTGAGTTCAATGTGGATGATGATTAATCCAATTTGGCCCAAGGTATCCACCACGCATTATTTTACACAGACAGCTTCAGTTTAAATTTCAAAAGAACGTTGGCTGGAGGCAAAAATTTGCAGTGAAACAAATGGTTTGTTTTTGTCCGACTTCTTCAATTAAAACTTTTAAGGAACGGAAGTTTGATCTGTGGACTGAATGATAGTGTCAAGGAACTGTATTTTCAGCAAAGTTAATGATTTTGGTAATCATTAGTGTGCATTCAAAATATACAAAGACGTCAGTTGCGCCAGTAATCAACGCGGAATTGAAAGACATGAACTTCACACACGCACTACTTGTATGGTTTTTACAATAATTTACACTTATATATACAATTTTACAACTGAAGTATTAGCAAATTTAGAAATGATAAGAATATTGGTAAATGTTATTTGATGGCACACTTGGTTCACTTAAGCTTCGTGAAAAAGCCTAAGCCCAGCGTTATGAAATGAAACTACGTGTAAATTCCGAGTAATTTTTATGTCTGATGCCGTTTTTATTCAACAAAAAAAAATCGTGTCGAGTATGAACCGAAATCTAATTGAACTATCCAGATTCAAATTCTTAACGACATGCTTGGGGTGTGGAAATATTTACACGCATTTACCCTCGCATTAGGGATAGGCGGACTAGATCCACTGGGCTGGATTGGACTCTACTGGACTGGGTTTGTCGCCGAAATGGATGACCATTACCAAGTTTACATCACTTCTAATTAGCGTGTAATACAGTGCGGTTTTATGTGCAAGGATGAGCATTATTAAATATTCCACTCGGCAACTTTTCCTTCTGAACTTTTATGAACTAAGGGTCCCAGATGACTAAACATTAGTCTATAGGCTCAGATGCTTGGCTTTAAAGCAGTAACAACTTAATGGTTTTCTTCAATGCTTTCCAGTCTGTTTAATGAGCTGAATTACGCATCGTTTGAGCTGGTTAATGCTGTTGGCCCCACCGGGCCCCAACCTCAAAAGCAGAGAGGTAGGAATAATTAGGTCTTCTATCCAGTATAGCTCTTAATGCCTTAATCTCTCTTTCTTTCAATGATTGTGGACCAGGCGAAAATAGATACGGGTAATGCGGATGGATGTAGTGGAGCTGTTAAATTTGAAAACTCAAGTGTTGATGGCTTCTTGAAGCTGAAATGAACGAAATTATTCGGTGAAAAGGTCATAAATTTATAATTCCTGGCTAAACTCTAAAAAGTTCTTTGTTTCACAGAAAAAATCTGTAGACTAGTGACCTGCACGAGATATGACATGCTTGATGTCATTGTAAAATATTTTCTTCGTATAGATCTACATCTTCTGTGTAATTAGTGAAAATTTACAAAGAACAAAAGCGCTCTTCGTTTTAAGAAATACTTTTTAACGGGTGGAGAGGGGGAGCAACATAGAATGATTCACTTTCTAACAACTACACGGAAAAACACCCCAATAGTTTGCTGCCGAAAGTACAGATGTTCCTTTGCGAACAAAAGCGAGCACTTGAAAAGGTTTTAACTATTTCATAACAAATCAAATAAAAATCAAATACACAGATTCACCATCAACATCCAAACGTAACCGAGAAACACTCAGTTAAAAAGATATTATCACTTGTTTTGAAAGTCAGGGGCATATGGCGCGTGCTTTGCACATTCGATGCGTCCAAATTACCCCAAATTGCTCCTATTTTCACCTATCTGTTATGATTCTCAAGTTACCCGGTTCAAAGCTTCAAATCAAAGCCAATTAGACAGTGTAGCGCAACACGAAAGACAATGAGAGATACAATACTGGTTTAATTGGACTTGTGCTGAACATTTGTTCTCTGCGCCGCCGTGCTGTGGTGGCTTTTTGTACGGTAATTCACAGTCGAATGGGTTTTCACCGTTTCATTCGCAAACTCATTATTTTCATCTTCAACTTCAAACTGTAAATCACCAGGAGTAAGATTCGTTAAATATTCTGAAATTTAAAAAGGTGCAATGCCAGTGAGATAGTGATTAGATGAAAGTAAAAAAGACAAAAACTAAACTGAAAAACGCACAAAGACACAGGGGAGGGAGACCAAGAGGGAGATCATACCTGAATAACATCTAAACGTTTTGAGGTAATAAATAGAACAGGATTTTGACGGGAAGAGATACAGCCATTACTAACTATCCATCTGCTTTGCATGCATTTGGGCTCCCCAAACATTGTCCACGTATTATTTCTTTGTTTCCTGCTTTCTACAACCTGTTAACAGTCCAAGCCATCCTGAGTATTACACACAACACCTTTCAATTGAATTGAGATCAAGGACTTTCTAAACTTGACCCCTTAAATAATCTAAATTGAAGCCCCAGTGCGTAGCAAACCAGCCAAGAAGTAGTGAGTAAGGTACACAGGAAGGCACTTAGCAGGGAAAGCGGTCAGGGACTGTGGGACTTGCGGAGCCTCTCTTTACTTGATGGTGGGCCCATCAACAAGGGGGACGTAATGCTATTGTCGAGGACCAGGGAAAAATTACCAGAGCTAATAGGGACACATCTCCTGAGTAGAATCAGCACTAGTTTGTTTCAAAGACCTGTTGATAAAAATTATGGTGCATCGGGGACAAGAGGAAAAAACGCCCATAGAAATAAACTTTGGTCCTGCAACTCACATGAAATACTAAGATCTCTCCATTCGGTCATTTTGAATTAATGGTAATAAAGTTATTGGCTGATGCGCAATTTTGTGTTCACCACATTCTATCTGAAAAAGACTACATAGAAATCTACACTGTCTCTACTCTGCCACGTGGAATCAGTGATTAGTCTCTCTTGGTTCATTTAAAAACGTACTGAGCTTCCAAAACGTCTTGTGAAAGATACTAACCCCCGAAACATTCCCGAAATAGAAGTTCCTTCCAATTTTTATTTTTTTATGATACACATGCGCATACATATTAATCAATTTCGTGCCATTGTCAGTGTGATTGATTCCTTACCCTACTAGCGTAAATTAGACCTGAATTTTACGACCTCGCTCTTTCAGTTTGTCCTTTTTGCTGCATAACCTTTGATTTACAACTTATTTCCAGTAAAATCGATATGTAATATTCCTAAATTTGAGGTTTTCTTTGTTTTCAATTTGGTTTCAATTAACTTTGAGAATAATGCATGGAAAGTATTTGAGTTCAAAATTGCATTGCCAATTAAAAGATATCATTTGGTTAAACTCACACATCCAAAACCTCTAAAAGTACACTTTCTTTCATTGTGCCCAATTAATCATTTAACTTGAAGAAACTTTATGCCATAACTTCCAGTTGGTGGAAAAGAATCCAGTGTATGAAACCTTTTCTTGCTCATAACTGTAGCTCACACAAGCGAAGACTTTAGATCGGATTTGGTTGAGAACTATCTACCGTTAGCAGGTGCATATGGCCTGTGTGCTGAAAGCCTCATAAAACTGCCTCTTTCACCACTAAAACCCCGCAAAATGGAAACGCTTTTTAGTTAAAAGGAAAACAGCGAACAAAACCATTTCGCACCGTCAATTTTAAAAGCATTGCCATTGCAAGATATGGCCAGGAATACATATTTGGGGATGGATGGGGAGCATGCATTTTTATTGCAAAATGACTTTGTCAGGATCTCATGGGAGCTTCAGAAAATCCCGCTTTCTGCAACAATGCCTTTATTTAATGACCATAGAATCTATAATAAACTTTGGATGAAATGCTTTGTAACGTTTTACGTGAGTTCGACAACAAATGAGAATATTACTTCATAAATATTGGAAATGAAAAATGAATGGACCTTTGTGAGCTGGACCGTATTGGTCAAAGAAAAGAAGAACTGGCGGGCGCGCTTATTGCCGAAGTTGGATTTGGCATTGAAGAGGGATTGAGTGAGAGGGTTTAACGATAACTTCATCAACTAAAAATGTAAATGGCTTTCTTTAATAAGTTGATGGGGTGCATATTGATACATTTCCATTCTTCAGTAAAGGCAAGAATGGCATGTTTAAAAAGGACACTGCGATCGAAAACTATTTACAGTTTAACGACATACTCAAGTCTAATTGTTCTGAAGACAAAGTACACTTTATTTCACTTCCTTGCCTTGTGATCTACTTGTACAAAACGTTATGATGGACATTCTTTTAGTTGTTTGTGTAAATCTGGCTTGTCCCTCAGACTGACCAAGTTCGTAGTACATTGTGATATCTACCATTACATCTGTACATTTGCATGTTTGATGTGCACATTATCCAAACAAGACATTAACCTTCCGGAAAAAATAGTGTCCCCACCGCAGATGCAGTTTGTCCAAGCCTAAATTCCTTACGTTGGGGGGATTGGTTTCCTAACTTTTGATGCTGAATCTAAATCTGCTTAAAATCCAAATTCCCTGTGTCAAATGGTGAGGAGAGGGCCTAACTTTTAATGTTGAGTCCAAATCTGCCTAAAAGCCAAATTCCCTAAATTAATGGGGGAGGGGAGGATGAGGTTGTCTGACTATGTAAGACATGTGGTGAGATTTTAGGGTGAAATACAAAATTTTGACAACATTTTTCTACGCTCAGTTGTGAGTGAGTGCACCACAGATAGTCCCCTTGTGGAGACTAACAGATTGGAAGAATGACAATGATACAAGTACCAATCCCGTATTCGTGTATATGTCGCGGTTTTTCCAAATGACTCAGCTAAGATGTTGCTAACTACCCACTAGAAACCGGCGATGTGATAGCCACCAGATGTAGAATGATCTGACGTGACTTAAGAGGGGTGGGCACTAGTTCCAGTCCTCCGAATGGCGGTCCTTGTCCCATTTAATTGCATATGCTGGCGTGTCACACATGCTTAGGGCTACAAACTAATTAATCTAACTGTCCTAATTAGGGGTTTGCTGGTGGAACCTGGTCATCAGCTAAGAAGAGTCAACAATGATAATTACTATTAAGAATACAGAGGGCTCCAGCAGGAGCCAGAGGCTGACATCCCTGTATAGCCGATCAAGGTGCCCTGGTACAGGGGGTCAGCAGGATCCTGACGAGATCTGGCTAGGACTTTAACCCAGTTTGGATACAAATCAAATGAACCAAAGAAGAACCCCAAACTCCAGGGAGCCTGGGTATTTATAGTGTTTGAGAAAGGGGTGTGGCCGGTTGGGGCATTGGTTGTGCATGCATGAGTTTTAATTACTCACACATGTGCACCCCGGTGAGTACCACCTTGGCCACACTCACAACAGTTAAGGCCCCAACTGGCTAAGGCAACCAGTTAAAAAGGAGAGGCTTGCCAGGGCCGGGTACAAAAAGGTCATGGGGACGCACCTCAACCAGTTCAACCGTTACATATACAAAGTATATCAAACGCCAAATCGTCTTGTGTACAATGGAATAAACTTGTGCACCAAAACTCGGCTTAAAACATTACTGTATCCACAATAAAGAAACTGTCTCTGATAAAACAAAGGCTTCAAGGGTGAGCAAGGTGGCATTCTCTTTTAATTTCCCACTCTTTACATCAGAAAAAAACTCAACAGTTGCTACATTTGAACATACGTTTGTAGATCTGCCAAAATCTCAGTTGAACAATGGGAAAAAGCTAAATTCCGCGACATCGCAAACTGAGACGGAATGGTGCATCGCTGCCAAAGAGAAAAAGGAAAACTTGCAGAAACACAAAGTTATTGGCGAATGAAAAACCATTGATTCTTTTTTTTTTTTGTTTTTAAAAGTTTTTATTGTCGCTATGTGAAATATAAAGACTGCGGGGGTGTGCAAGCTAGGTGGATAAGTTAAATTTTCTAATTTCTTGCTTTTTAGTTAACACGTACAACAATGTGTAATTACAACCACAAATACATTGTGAATTATTTTGAGTATACAGTATCCAGTCGCTTTAAAACATATTCTTCCACTTACTATAGAAACTTTTTACTTTTTGTTCACTGTAGGCGATGTATTTGTCTACTTGATACCAAGACATTATCTTTTGTACATAGTCCTTAAAGGACAGTTTTTTGTCGCAACATTTAGTGGAGTAGATATATTGTTTCATCGCCACAATGAACAGATTTATAAGACTCCTACTAGGTCCTGTGTAATTATTATAAAATATGAGTGGCTTGTTAAACTCAATATCTATATTTAGAAAGTAATTTACCCATTGTCACAATTTTATCCATAATTGTGCCACTTTTGGACATTCACAAAATAGATGAACAATAGTTTCTTTCTGTTGGCTACAAAAAGTAAAGTTGGGGTTGACTTCAGGCTTCCATTTATTTCTTTTTGCGTTTGTAGTAGTGGATCTGGTAATTATTCTGTATTGTAAATTTCGGAACTTGGTTGGTTTAATACATTTATTAAACTCCAAAAAGAGAGAATTGAGGACTTCTAAGGTAATCTTGGTTGCAATGTCAACATTCCATATTTGGACCAACAGAGAGTTGTCCAAAGGAAACATTGTGTCAATCAATTTCCAATAAATTTGTTTTGTTGCGGTACTCCTTGTAGTAGCCAGTTCTTGCACTTTAGATGGTACATCAAAAGCCTCCTGTAAATCGAGATTTCTAAGTTCTTCTTTCCATAAGTTAGGAATAGCTGCTCTTATAGACAAATATTGGTAAGGAGAAATGGGAATCCTTACTAAATTAGCTAAATATTCATATGTATAAAAGCGTTTTTGCTGCACATCAAATATATCAAGTAGTTTACCCATTCTAGAATACAATAGAAAATTTTCAAGTATAGGTTTGTTTGCAATCCTTATATGGGAGTTTCCCCAAATCTGTTGATCACATATTTCATGCAGATCCTCAACCACACACTTATATGTTGTTTTGGCCCACGCTGCCCATATACTTGGGACAGTACTAAATCTATTCTTTTGTAAAAAGTTAGATTTTTTCACATCATCCTCAGATATATTACAATCTCATATTCTCGAGTCTCTCCCAGGTAGGGATGCAAATAGCCATTCCATCTGTGTAGGGTCGCGGTCTATCCACCTAACTGGCCATGCAGCCTTTAATGCAGCATCTTTCATTTCAAGATCTACTAATTTCAACCCTAGATTTTTGTAGTCATTTACTAATCTTTGGTATTTGATTGTAGCTGGTTTACCCTGCCAAAGAAAGTTCAATATTATCGACTTATATTCTTTGAAAAAAGATTTTGGTGGAGTGGGTAGACAAAGGAGTTTGTGGGTAAATAAGGAATTGACCAGCGTGTTCACAATAACAACCTTCCCCATCAATGTGGGTTGTCGGAAAGCCCATGAGTTCAATAATTGTTTTACCTTGGGTAATAAATCCGTAAAGTTTTTCTTGAAAATCTCAGCCATATTTGGAGTTATATGAACTCCAAGGATTTTCACTGTCGGGGACCAGTAGAGCTGCTTTAAAGTATAATAAGTTGCATCTGTATCCTTAAAGGGGCCAAGTTTTACTACAGTACATTTTTGTGGATTTATCCTGAGACCAGTAAATTTCCTAAATCTTTCTAACTCATGTAGGGTCTCATTCAGGTTTTCCGCTGTAGGATGAAGAGCAGTCCATAGATCATCTGCGAATTGCCCTGATTTCAGTTCTGTATTGCCGACTTTGATTCCTATAATGTTAGGATTACTTCTAATTGCAATACCAAGACTTTCGACCACTAGAGTAAAGATTGTTGGAGAATAGCAACAGCCCTGTCTTGTACCATGGGTGGGTGACCACCACTTGGACCAAAAACCATTGTACATTGCTGCAATGAGCAGCTCATTATATAATATTCTAACCATGTCAATATATTTACTACCAAAACTGAAGGCTTTTAGTGTTGCAAACATAGCCATCCACTCCACTGTATCGAATGCCTTCCAAAAGTCAAAACTTACTAGAAAGGCATTTTGCTGCTTTCTTTCTGTGAAATTTATTATCTCCATAATTTTGATAAGGTTTTCAGCCATATGTCATCCTTTCATGAAACCAGTTTGGGATTGATGTATAATATCATCCATAACGGTTTGCATCCTATTAGATGATACCTTAGCAAAAAGCTTATTGTCCGTGTTCAATAAACTGAGAGGACACCAATTTTCCAATACCAAATCATCACGCCCAAGTTTTTCGAGAAGTGAGAGTAACCCCCTACGTGCTGAGAGATGAAGCACATTCGTATCAACTATCTCCAGAAATAAATTATGAATAAGCTTTTTTATTTTACCATAAAACATTTTATACCATTCTGGAGGGATACCATCAGTGCCGGGACACTTGTTACTTGGAAAATTTTTTAATGCAATACCTATTTCTTCTTCTGTTATATCCATGTCCAATAATTTCTGCTTTTCAGCAGATATTTTTTGTATATTTAACCCGTCTAAGTAACCCAAGTCTGGTTCTGTATCTGATGTATACAATTTTTGGTAGAAAGTGCTTATCTGATCCAGTATCTCACTTTCAGAATTTAACACTTTACCTGTATCGGATTTTATTCTATACAAGGTTTTTCTTTGGTAATTTTTCTTCTCCAGATTTAGATAATATTTGGTAGGCTTTTCTCCTAATACAGCAAATCTAGCTCTGCTCTGCAATATGGCACCGTGAGTTTTTACTGCATTCAATTCTTTCAGCTCCTTTTTAACTAACCTTATTTGTTCATCCGTATCTTTGAATTTAACGGTGCCCACGTTTTCCCCTTCCCTATATAATCTTTTCAATTTATATTCAAGAGCCTTGGATTTCTCTCTATCGGACCTGGCTTTATTGGTGGCCAATTGTATAGAAGAAGCACGAACTGCCAATTTTAGGAGTTCCATTTGCTGCTTGTATGTAAATTCCTTGTTTACTTCAAGTTGTGTATCGAAAAGACAGTTCATTTTCTCAACATACTCTACATCATGCAATAATCTTGTGTTCAGCTTCCAATATCCAGGCCCTCTTCTAAAGGGATTTATTTCTAATTTTATTACTACTATGGAGTGGTCTGACATAAAACTGGGAAGAATGTCAATCCCATCCACCAGTTGCATAGCCACGTCCGACAGGAAAAAATAATCGAGATGACTGAAGCTTTGTTTCTTTTGACTAGCATGCCATGTAAAGCCTTGTTTGTCTGGGTACATATATCTATATACATCAATTATATCCTCATTTTCCAGTTTTGTTTTTACCCAGTTGGCATTCTTAGAATTATTTGCCTTGTTTCCATCCTTTCTAATTCAGGGTTGAAGGCAAAATTGAAATCACCTCCAATTAGTTTATAGTCGGGGTGAAAGTGCTCCATTTCTTGAAATAGATTTTTAAAGAAATTGGTATCTTTAATATTTGGGGCATACACATTTACGAGTAACCACTTTTGGTTAAACAGTGAGACATATAACATGACTATCCTACCATCTTCTGATGTATATACATTGTGTATTGAGACCGGTAGATTCTTTTTAAATAAAATAGCTGTACCTCTAGCTTTTGATGTACCATATGAAACCCACACTTTTGATCCCCATTCATTTGAGACTTGTGCAATGTTGGCTTTTACAAAGTGTACTTCTTGCAAGAACACTATATCGAACTTTTTTGTGTGCAGAAAATGAAAGATTTCGCATCGTTTTTTGTAGTTATTTAACCCATTTACATTATAAGTTGCACATTTTAATTTATTCGCCATATTTTCCTAGGTAGTCGTAATTTTTGTATATTGTTGACGTTTGGTAGTGACATTTTTGCTTGTAAATAAATTTGAACATAAAAGGGATGAATTGACCTATAAATGAAAGCTTGAATGGTAAATATAGAAGTTAAAATAAAGGTTACACGAAAATTTTAGCAATTCACTGATATAACTTTGTCCACTTAACAATTTAATACAATGCAATTGCAATTGCCGCAAGGTTAATGAGTTAGTATTAAATTGTTAACACACAATAAGTTAATAAGTAATTAATTAGTATATAGTAACTGGGAAACTTGCACACTTACATCCCCAGAAATGCTTTGGAAGTTTAAATACTTGGAATTCCTTAATACGCTGTAGAAGAACGTAGGTAACACAACACAATGTATAAAGTATCACGAGTGTCATGATGTATACTGTAAGAGTTTATTTGCTGTGCTAGCTTCAAGTACCCGGAACACTAAATTTGCAGAAACTTAATCTAGAGTTTGTACTTTTGAAAGTCACAGCTTTAAATCATTTCTTCCAACTGTGAAAGAGTGTCACGAGTAGATTTCTCAATATGTGCAAATCTCCGTAGTCCAAGCTGAATGCCACCATATTCCCTTGTAACAAAAACTGCAATGTTATTGTTTCCTCTTTGGGTAAGAATATTCAGCATTTTAATACTGGCACCATACTCGCCGTGATCACATTTGCCTGTATGGGTTTTGAAAGCATAGGTGAGCATGATGTGGTCGCTTTCTGGATACATTAGTCTCATTTTTGCATATGCAAGCTTGAGATCTGTGCTGTTTTTAATCATAACCGCATGGCCTCTGAACACACTTTGTTTGTCAGAGATAGCTTGTGTATGGGTGAACTTAAGCTTTTCCATCTTAGCTTTCATCTCCGTGCCAATGTTCAGGATTTCTTGTGCAGTTGGGGGGAAGATATGTTGCTTTTGTGGTTCTCTATTGATATAGAGTGTCTTATTTTTGATGTATACAGGCACCCTGGTATCTTTTTGTTCCTCTGGTATGCGGGAATTCGCTCACTTAATCATGCGGTATCGGTCCTCCCTTTCTTTCTTTTTGGTCTGAAGCGGCTCAGGGAGTTGGGGATGCACATAATAGAACTCATCTTTAGCATTTTTGACATCTTTCAAATTCTTAGTGTACTGGAACACTCTGGTTCTCAGCTCATGTCCACACCGTACCACCATAGGGCGGGATTTCCTTAATTTAGTATCCTGAGTCCCCATTCTGTGCGCCACCTCTACCTCTCCATCACGAATCTCCATTTGCATTTGGTTTTTGAGAAAATCATGCACTTTTTCCTTGCAATCCTCTTCTTTAGTGTCTCCCAACAGGCCATAAATTATAATGTTATTAGCCATTGATCTATTTGTAAGGTCCACTATCTTCCTGGTGTGTGTATTTAGTGAATTTTCATGTACTTGTGATAGACCCTTCAAAACTGCAATATCATCAGAAAGATTTGTGTTACTTTGCTCAAGCTGGTCGATCCGTTCAAGTAAGGATTTAAGGTCAGGTTTGTCACTCTCCAGGTCACTAACTCGCGCATCTAGCTCTTGCTGCGACTTGGTGATAGTCTTAATTTTTGCAAAAATACCTTCTTTTTCATCCAGCAGCAGCTTACTCATAGCTTCAAACTTATGGTGGAAGTTTGTGTTGATCTTATTAATTGCAGCCATTAACAAGTTCAGCTTGTCATCCGTGTTTACCACCTTGAAGTTGTTCATATCGATCACGGGAATTTCTGCCAGTTTCACTTTAACCGACTGACTTGAGGTTTGATGTTCACTATCTGAACAATTTTCTGTGTCCAGGGTTGTTGCTCCGGTGATTATTAACACATTAGTATCAACAGAGTCTATAGAGTCTATATTATTCAGTTCTTGTTGCTGTTCTGACTGCTGTGGAGTACTTCTATTGCGTAGCTTCTGTTTATACTCTGAATCAGTAGCAGCCATGGTTATATATGCAGTCAATTCCTTTGAAGTAGCAGTTCAAAGTTTAGAAAGTTTAGAAACAAGGATACTTCCTATACTTGAACCCTTTGTTTTTTTGGTTTTTTTTCCTATCCGCCAGTGGCTGTATGCATTGAGGTAGGACTTCAAATGCATCCATTTAACATGTTCAAGAGCACTGCACTTCACATTTTATGGTTGGATAGGTTTAACTAGATGCACTTAACTTTGAAGACAAAGAACTGACCATTGCACATCAATTTACTCACGGTTTACCACATTAATCCATTATTTAGTAACATCAAAGGCTCCTTGGAAGCTTATATTCCAATGGCATAATGCTTGTGTAGAGTATTAATCCTTAGAAGTAGTAACAAGAAGCCCATGGGCTTTATGCAGAGCTGTTGTGGCTTAAATTGTCAAAAAGATGTCAATTGGCAAATAACCAAAC
>JBCAUG010110823.1:0-21530 GCA_038406175.1 Haplosyllis leylae | reverse complement strand
AGAGAAATCGTGAGATTTCACCAAAAAATATTTCCCATTTAAAGAGCAAAGCTGTTTACAACAGCTCTGCTAAAAACGTAGGTAAACAAGGTCCTGGTTACATTTCAGTTTTATGAAATGAATCACTAATTTTACGTATAGCGTGTTATAGTGAGATCATGTCATATTTAATCTACGATTTTCGTTAAATGCACAAGGAATCTTATCTTTTCAATCAGCAAAAATCAGAAGTGTTTTCAAGACCTTGTTAACGCGTTAGTTATCGTCTTCAACCAGAGAGGAAGTGCATAACAAAAACACAGGCAACTCAGAATAGCAATATCACCTGATAAGAATCGTGATGTCTCGGTGGTGTGATTTTCCAAGAGTCGTATTATAAAATAAAGCAGTTTGAAATTTCCTCTAAAAAAATGTGGCTAATAGTTTCACTGATATGCCAGTGATAGAGGTACTGCTTTGATTTAAAATGTTTGCGTCACAAAACCATGGCTTTGCGTGGTAGTACGTGGTTCTTGAGCTGAGTCAGCTTTCTAAATAGAGTAGATATTTTGCTCCAGGATCCACTAAGGCTCAGGTTTCATGCTCTTAATTCTTGAAATCCTGAAAAAGTCCAATAATACCACATACAAAAGATTTTTATTTGTTTATTGAAAATTACATATTACACACATAATATTTCAAATGACACACATATGAACCACAACACAAAAATACATACGGTAATACATAAATGTTTTTAATGTATGTAGTTTATTATTCTTAATGGAGTGTGGTTAAGTTTAGGAAATATTAAATAGTTGATGTGTCTTAATCTAATATGCTTTGGTACACATGATAAAGCAATAGTCAATACATTTCAATATAACTAGTATGCTTTGCAGGAATGCACCCCCCTTGCCCGCATAGTGGCCTATTTGTCCTGGTATCACTTCTGCACATGTCCATGTGCCCCCTCTCCCTCCTGTCCGCCATAATAGCCTATAACTCCCAGTATTTATCTCAGTGTGAACAGCACTGATCATGTTGCAACACAACAAACCCCAGCTATAAAAAGAAGAACACAACACACCCACTGGTATCTATTTTATCATGCTTTAGAATGTACTACGACACAACAGTCTTGTTATTATAATGATTAGTATCTCGTCACCAGCATTTACAAGAACGTTATGAACAAGCAGAATTTTACAGGTCAAGAATCACATTGCATTAGGATGACTTATATAATTTTAAAAAGGTTCCAATCACACATCTTTTTCGTCGAAAGCTTAATGCTTTGTACTGCGCCAACGCCGCCAAGACAGGAATTGAAAAGGTGCTTGTGCAGCTAATGGCATTCTTAGAAACCTCAAGGTCGTCTTCTCTGGCATATTATGTCGGGGAAAATAATGTACCAACCAAATAAAGAGACTGAGCCTATTGAAGGAGTCCACAAGAAAATAAAGATGATCAGAAATAAAGTAAAGAAACAGGCAAATTGAATTGCAGCTTGTCTTTTTCTCTGATTCTTGCTGGGCTCATTCTGATGAACATCTGGTCGCTCTTCTGAAATATCTTGACCATTGATTGTTTCTTCAATGACTACTTCATTTGTGTGAGGCTGTCAGAGACAGGTGAAATATGAAAAGGGATGAAAACTAAGAAACTAAGATATGCTAAAGAAAGGCGAAATGATCTTAATGTTGTACTTGGAAAAGAATTTTCCCAGAACTTACCCGTAGACTTTCCTCGGGGCTTTGTTCTTCGCGATCACCCGAATTTTCAGAATCACTGAAACTGGGACGAAAGGAGCCCATTGCTCCAATTGGCAAGTTAATCTCGGATCCAAATAGTTCATTACTCTACGAAAAAAAAGTGAAAAACTAATGTAAATTTGGGAATCTTTGAATTAAATAGATGATATCTCAGAATGACATCAAATGACAGAATTGACAAAAAATCTTAGCAACTCACCGAAAGAATTTGTTCCAAATTCTGGTGCACTGTGGAGGGTAATAATCTATTCTCAGGACGTAGACACATCATTCCTCGAATAACATCCTTCAGGTCCTTGGTGCTTTCATCATCACCAGGTTGATTTTCCACAACTTTAAATTCAGCCTGATTGGAAGCTCTGCGAGTATTTACAGCGAGTCCAATGGGCAAGTTGGCCTCAGAATCGGTCAGTGAACCTTCTGCTTTTGGAACCAGATCTTTGTCAGGCTGAGCTTGCAGCATGGCTATGAAAGTGAGACCTGCTGAGTAGACATCAATATTTTTGTGATATCTGACTTTCCCACCAGGTTTGTAATTCCAAAATTCTGGAGCCTTAAATAGGAGGGTCCCAACGTTACTACTCATGGCTGACGTCAGAGAATCTGGATCAAGGATTTTCGACAGACCAAAGTCTCCGAGCTTAATTACTTCTTGTCCATGTATCGTATACTTCAGGAGAATATTTTCAGGTTTGATGTCTCTGTGAACAATGCCATTGCTGTGTAGAAAAGCAATACCAGCAATGATTTGTTTCATCAACTGAAGTTTCACAGCGAAGTGTTGACAATATGTGTGGTGCTCTGTAAAGAATTGGTTCAGATCCCCAAGATCGCAATATTCCATCATGATCCACATGGAATCCTTGTCAGCTTTAACGTCGTAAACTTCAATGACGTTGTCATGCCGAGGAAGAATCTTTAAGGTGTAAAACAAAACCGATTCCTTACTCGCTTTTGTCCTACTCCTTCTACTGATTTTCTTCATTGCTATTGTTTCTTGTAGTTGGTTATAGCCTTTGTAAACGGTGCCAAACCCACCTCGGCCAATTTCATCAGAAAAATCTACTCTATATCCCCCTGGAAGTGATTGGAAATTACTCATTATTGCGAATTTTGCAGTTGTCATTCACCTTTGGAGATACGAGAAGGAAATGTTGGCTGGTAGTGTTTTGATCTGCTGGTTTTGTTCGTAAGCGTATCGGACGGTATCCAGGTTTGTACTTTCCCCGTCTATTTTTGGATAGCTCTAATTTTAGGAAGTCACGATCTGTGTTTACCACTTTATTCAAGAGCAGATCTCCTTTGTTCTTTGTTTCATCTTTGCGGAGATTGTCTGTGATGTTTTGCCGAAACTGGCGTGTTAACCTGATAAATGAACAATGCGGAGTGGGGGAATAATTTGAGGGATAATGTATGGGATTGTTTTTGCCTTGTGTGCATATATGTATGGGATAGGCCTATGTACAGAACTTTAAAATTGTTCCATACATGAACACCCCCCCCCCCCAAAAAAAAGAGAGAAATATGTACATGTATGCTTCCCTACATCCTCCGATGTACATATGTACAGAACTCAATAACTGTTCCGTATGTTAACATGCCTCTTCCCCCCCCCCCCCGCCACCCCTAACTAAGTACATTCTGTCACGGAGAATGCACTGTGTAGTTCGAGGTTACCGTCTCATTTATTATTTTCGCCTTGCAATAAGAACCTAGTCTGAACACAAATTGTGGCAGAAATTATATATTACGCATCAAATGCTTGGTTTCAAAACAATCTTGTTTGTTTGAACATGACTTTTACAAACCTTCTGTTGTAATGAAATAGCAGTTGTTAGGACAGATCCCAAAATCTGGACATCGAGATCGCCGACACAAAGGTAGGCAATCTTTAATGAGGGTTTTGACTAACAAAAGTCCCATTCGTAGAGTTTTCTTCAGATGTTTCATCTGTCTGGGTTTAAAGTCTTTGGTCTGAACAAAGTCAATTCCGCTTCGCATGACCAATAGTCCATAAAATTTTTTACCTCGAATAACTAAAAATCACACATTATCAAAATACTTTTCTTGTTATCTTTATCATTATCTTCAGACTTAAACAACTTTGAACAAAATTTACCGCTTTCAGAAAAGATTTCAATGTTCATCTTGACCATATCTAGGTCAATTTTGAGTATCAATGTCTTTTATAGGGTTAAGATGAAATGAAATGAATAAATATATTTTGCCTAATCTTTACTTCTATATACTTGTATTCCACAAAAAAACTTACTTGAAGGTCAAGATCATCTGAAGGTCAAGCTTACTTAATGTTAAGATAAAATAAAAAATAAATTTTCTGTCTCATGTAAACATTTTTTAAAGTCTGTGTTACGCTGATGTACACCTTGGACTGAAAGGCATTGTTGTTACTTCATATCTAGTTGTGTTTTCCCGATTTTGCATAATTCGACATACCGGATGGATTATCTAAATTCAACTTCCAAACTTTTCTATGTCTCGCATTCACAGTGGACTCCATGGTGTAATGGTTACCATGCCTGATGGTGATCAGTAGATCTCGGGCTGAAATAAAAAAAGGTTTTTTTTATTTGAAATTTTTGTTGTCTAATTAGTTGAGTTAGATGAATTTTCTAATTCAAAATCGGGAAAACTCAATTGTTTGCTTACCGTGTCGCCTAGTATTATCTTTTGGAAAGAAAACAATGGTCTCTGATCAAAGAAGAAGGACACAACAAGCAACACAGGAACTAGCTGTTAATATTTTTCCTTCAGGCGGTCAAAATTTTCACGCTCAAGAAGCTGGTTGATACCTGAGAAGTAGTGAAATAAATGTGGAATGCTCGCAGCAACTAATAATGAACACTGCTTGCCTGTTAGAAAAGCTTGAGTTGGTCCTTCCCATGCAAAGGACACCATTAGATATGCGTAGAGAATACACAATTGACAAGAAAGTTCTTCTGCGTGACCGCAAGAGACTTACTACCTGTGGTGTAACCTGACCGAGGAGTACGCCCTGTCCTGTACTAGGGGTGGATCAGTCTAGGGCGGTATTCCCTAGCTACAGGCCTGATCAGGGGGTACCCCCTCCCCCAAGCTACAGGCCTGACCTCATCTCCCCCCAGGAAAGCACCAGAGACCAGGAGGAACCCCCTCCCTCCTCTCCCACGGACAGACAGATGCCTGTGAAAACATAAACTCGCGTCCGCGGGCGGCAAATATGTAATGGTGAAATTAGTACTCTAATCTTCATGGATGTCACTTCTTGAATAGTTTATTGGTTGATAGAAATGGTACATTGGCCTTTAATTGCGCAATTACAGGTGTAAAGTTGAGAAGACTGCCTGACTCAGCTGGATCCAAATGGTGTTTTTTGAAGGTGTCCCGTATATTCCTTTGGTTCATTTCATCTGGCAGAATGTAAATATAAGACAACACCTTGAAACGTTTGTTGTGGATTTATTCTATATCTGTCAACGTAACAGTGCCGATGCTTTGTTTACGTTATGCTTTTAATTATTATTTAAGATTTGATTGAGATTATATTGAAACACATCGATGAGACATGATATTACAAACAAAAAAATTCTGAAGAAAAGTGCATTCTTTATCTCGCTTCCTGGTCATGTGAGTGTGCTTCTAAACGCCAGTTACTAGAAATATTTTAATATGATAATGGAGCTCTTGACCACGGGTCGCAGAATGCACAAAACCATGAAGTGTTCCTGTTAATTAACTGAATGTGTTTTGACTTGTTTCGTCTTCACTTCAAAAACGACAAAAATTTACATTTGGTTAAAACATAAAAACTTTCAATTACTTGAAATGCACCATACAACTCTAAACTTAAAATTTCTTTTTAAAAAACCAACTTAAAGCGCCTACTGCAATTCCACCACCTAAGGCGTGGAGCCCTTTCTCCAGCAGGCTTTTCTCAGAAATGGGTGGTTCTCCTTCGTTTTCATCTTCTTTGTGAATATCCAAAGGAGGAATTTCAGTTGTACGATTCTGCTGTGAAAAGAAGAAATTCAAAACATTTAATTATGTACACCTGTGTACATCTTGATTGATTAGTGTGCGCAGTGTTTCAAGCCATATTCACAGCAGCGACCTGGAAAACAAATATCAATTGGCCCGTTAGCTTCCCTGACGAGCCATGAAATACTGATGAACGTATGTGATTAAGGTTGTATTTTCAATTGAGCTCAATGCGGACAGCCATTTTCGAAAGTTCATTGTGAAATTTCTCAAAACTCACCCTGATCATACGTTCCAAATTCTGTGCTACTTGCGATGATGACATTCTTCTTTCAGGACAAACGCAAGTCATACTTCGAATAAGCTCTTTCAATTTTCTTGTTACCGCATCATCTCCAGGTTGGTTTTCTACAACATTTAACTCTGGCTGATCGGAAGCTCTGCGCTGATTCATTGCAAATCCAATGGGGTTCATAGCCTCAGAGTCGGTCATGGTTCCTTCCGCTTTTGGAAAAAGGATTTCGCCAGGTTGAGCTTGAAGTATGGCTGTGAAAGTAAGGCCTGCAGAAAACACGTCGACATTTCTGTGGTATGTTACCGGTTTACCTGGCTGCCTGTTCCAGAATTCCGGTGCCATGAAAAACATGGTGCCCACGGTGCTACTCATGGTTGATTTCATACCATTTGGGTCAAGGAATTTGGACAGTCCAAAGTCACTCAGTTTGACTGTGACTTGTCCCATTGGTGCCGCATTGGACGTGAGAAGTATATTTTCTGGCTTAATTTCTCTGTGGACAATATCCTTTCTGTGAAGAAACGCAATGCCTTTCGCGATCTGTTTCATAAGTTCGATTTTTACAGCGAATTGACAATATTTCTCGTACTTGTTCATAAATCGATTCAAATCTCCAAGATTACAGAATTCCATCACGATCCACACGAAATCTTCACCAGGTTTAACATCGTACACTCCAATAATATTGTCGTGTGTTGTATTTTTCCCCAGATGATACAATGCCTCCACCTCAGAGATTGCGGCTTTGTCTCCTGTGCTCATTCGTTTTGCTGCTACAGTTATTTTTGATGCACTCCAAGCTTTATAAACCGTTCCGAATGTTCCATGCCCAAGTTCTTTTTGGTAGTGTACTCTGTATTCACCAACTTTCTCATAAGCCATGACTGATTTACGCAATATGAAACAATGCAAGTCTTTGATTCCTACTGAGAAATTGTTGTGTAATGTATGTGTGTTGGTAAAGGTAACGAAGGTATCAACTGTTACACATGACGTGGGAGGATGTTTATTATCGATTCTAGGCTTTCGGAAATGCTGACGACATATTTAGAAAAAAGATCTGAAACTTACCTGCCGTTCGATTTTCATATGTCATGAAATAAATCGATGCCATGAATATGGTTTTGTTCAAAAGGTTTATAGATGGTAATGTACGCAAAGAAGTACCTGTCTGCATGAAAACCGTCTGTGTTTTTGAAAAAACGTGCAACTCTAAACACGTTTATTATTTTTTGCGTCTCACACAGTTACCTTGATTATATGTCATCAAGATTCTTGAAAAATATAGTGTCTCTGATAGTGAGAGGAAGATGCCATAATAAAATTGGCCACTGAAAGAATTTGGATTTTGAAAGAATTCTCGAACTATTATGCACCAGAAAACTTTCCAATCCGTATCTTTCGGTTAACTGTTGATTCCATACCTTGTCCATGTTTATTCGGGCCTTCAATAGTAAGAATTATGGGATTTCTGCAACAACAGAGATGATTGTCTAATAACATTGACATTATATTTGGACCTGTGCGTGTCCATTTTTTCGAAATATTTGAAGTCCATCTACGGACTCAAGCGGCAAAAGTACTCGCTGCCGAAACATAAATAAAAAAGATGTGACATAACCCAGGAATGTGAGAAGGGTTGTATTTTCAAAGTTACCATACTGTGAGAATTATTTTTTCTGAATCCGAAGCATGCGACGGTCACACACTAAGACCTGCCCAGAATTTACTTGTTATGTCCACAGTGACTTTGAAGTTATCAGTCATTGAATACTGTTTTGCATGAAGATTAATATTATTTTCTCCTATTGAACAACTATGCAGTGAACATGCAGTGCAATTATATTTTTAATAAGAACTAAAAGGTTGATCTACATGCAACATGTGACACCATATTATGTGTTTGTCATGCTACCTGTTGAATTGTGCATTATTGTAAATACAACAGATATAGTAGTTTTGACAGAAATGTGGAAGAGTGGGTCAGTAAAATCACAGGAAGGGATATTTTGCGATTTGACCTCATGAAAACGCCCTCTGTTTCATAGGTATATCAGTATATAGTTCAATGATTCACTAATTGTTAACGGGACCTACACTTTTAAAACCTTCATTTTCGGAAAATGTTTTATTTCATGTTCGCACAATTGCACAAAAAGTGCAGAAAGTGTCATGTGAACATAGTTGGCTCTGTAAATGTTGATGAACGTTTTTATTGATTGTTGGAATCATACTGATTTTCGAATTGGCTAAAAAATGGCTACCTTGTAAAGGTAATTGATTAAACTACACAACGTGCCCATGAAATAGACTACTTTTCAGAATTTGTTTTTCAGTATAAAAAATTACGTCACAAAAATAAACTCATATTTCTAATGGCACAGATTTGGCGTTAAAACAAATAAGTCTACGTACCAACTTCAAACATCGGAACAAATTGGGAATGATCATGAAAGCATACAAACACAAAATGTTTTGAATGTGGACGCATTTTTCGACGTAAAATGCATATTACAGTCAATCAGCTTAGAAGATCCTTCAGAAGAACCATATTTTCGACTACGTTCATGAAATAACACAAATAAACATGAAAAAGTACAAAGCAAAAGTAATCGTGCTATGTCGTAGTCAGCTTATTATCTTGATTTTACCCTACACCATTACACAGATATATTTCAAAAGTTTCTTGAATATTGTAATGCGTATTGACGCCATTGTTACGATTTGGATCTAAACCCCTTTTGCTGCGCCATGATTCTTCACCAATCTTCGGGCTGAAGATCAGTGACTGGAACAGCGAACTCATCATGTTTAATGCAGTCATATCCGACGCTGAAGCAGGATGTTTTAGTCGGTTTCCCTGCGCCGTGTCTCACTGCAATTGTCATCTCCTTCTCATCTTCATCCTTGTAGCAAACTACCTCCGACACGTTTTCCAGATTTTCCTCGGTGAAGAGGACGTGTTTCAAGGATCCGTCTTTCGGATCCAGAAGCAGCACGTTAGTTGTGTTAGCAACGCATACATCACCCCGCGGGGTGCAGGACACATCCTCAGGGTCGAGCTCTACACCGCTCACAAAGTCGCAGTGTTTCCAGGCGATGACTCCTGTCGACCACTTGATGCCCAATATATCGTAATGGCCACGGTCATCATTGCAGTCAGCAAGGATGACGACAGTATTACATTCTTCTGCGTAACACATAGAAGCAACTTCTTTTGCCATTGGAATTTCATTGCTACCTTGCACAAGACTTTTCAGACTTGACAAAACTCTGAGCCTGGCATTATGGAGACCCATTTGGAGGAGCTTCATGTGGCCCCAGACGAATATTGTGCCTTCAGGACCAGAGCAGATACAGCTGTGCCTCACGTTCTCAAAAGCAAACTCCTCCACCAGGTCATCTGAATCGTAAATTCGGATATTTCTGCATTCAGGGCAAGCCTCTACCAGGTACTCATCGTCGTATTCTTGGGACCAACAGGTTGCTAGGCAACCTTGAGATAACCAGTGATTACAGGCAGAAACCATATTATGGGAGATGGTTCCTGAAGAGACTTCAAAAGAATTAAATTCGAGTTTCTTGCCTTTTCCAAATGGTCGTCCTCTGCTCACAATTTTGTCTTTTAGGAAACACATAACAGAAGAGTTAGGAACGTACAACCGCTTCAAGTTTAAACGGTGTTTCACGACATTGCTCTCACTCTGAAAATATAAGAAAACATTTGAGAGGTGTATCAAATAGACAGTTGTTTGCTCTTTGAACGAACGCTTCCATTTGGTGATTCCTCAACAGCATGCATTCTGACTAAAGTGAAGGATGTTTAAATGTTACAGATTTGGCACTTTAAGTGTTGGAAGTATCATTTAGTTTTATAAATTGCTTACATACCGTTAGTATTTTAGCTAACTGTTCATCAGCCATCGGTGAAGACAAACGCTCCTTGGGTGACACTTGTGTCATCCTCTGAATCAACTGTTTCACATTTCTCGTCATCTGATCGTCTTCTTCCTTATCTTCTACCACGTTAAAAACAGCTTGTTGGTAGTTCACCCTGGTATGTGTTGCTAGGCCAATGGGCATACTCATTTCTGATGGTCGTAAGGAACCTTCGGCAATTGGTATTAGGCTTTGACCAGGTTTGGCTTGAAGCATGGCGGCAAACGTCAAGCCAGTTGAGTAGACATCGATGTTGCGATGATACTTCACTGGTTGTCCTGGTTTGGCATTAAACAGTTCTGGAGCTTTGTACATCAATGTCCCCACGTTGGTGCTCATGGCGGATGTAAGTAGATCCTGCTCCAGAAACCTGGACAAACCAAAGTCTCCGAGTTTTATCAAAGCATTTTTCAGTCTATCGGGAGTCAGCTTGACCAGAATATTCACTGGCTTTATGTCTCTATGAACAACATCCTTGCTGTGTAGAAATTGTACAGCGTTGGCAATCTGCTTCATTAGCTTCACTTTGGTGAGTAGATCTTTCACGGTGGAAGTGTGGCGTTTGAAGAATTGGTCCAAATCTCCCAGCTCACAGTACTCCATTATGATCCACATTGAATCCCTCCAGGATTTCACATCGTAAATTTTCACAATCTGATCGTGATTGATCTTCTTCTTTATGAAGTAAGACTTAGCTGCTTCTGTGCTGGCGTTTGTTTTGTGTTCTTTGCTCACCTTCTTTATCGCCACTGTTTTCTTGTCTTTATCCAGACCTTTGTAAACTGTTCCAAAACCTCCACGGCCTAGCTCACCGTCTATAAAATTGACGGAGTATTTTTCAAGCACCAGCTCTGTCATAGTTGCTTGTATGTGAGTTGTGTGAAAATTTTCTTCAAGTATCTATTTTATATCGTCCAAATAAAGTATCTTCCCAAAGTGTCGGACCTTCGGAAATGCTGATAAAATATTTGGAACAAGATCGAAAACTCACCTGTCTTTCGATCTTCAGCATCAAACAAATCAACGCCACGTATATGGTTTGGCACAGATTTTTTTATCAGGTAATGTAAACAAAGAAATGGTTATAAATGACGTTGAAATGTCAAAATCATCTATTTTAAGAACGAAATGCAGGACAAACGTTTTTCTGTGCTGTGCAGAGTTGATTGTGTGATGATATTATCGTATTATCATATGTGTAAGCGAGCCTACATGGCAGTGCTTCAAAATCAATGTTGAAAGTAGCTTTGTCGCATCTCGTGGTTATTTAACATTTTTATGTTTTGGCAGTGAGTTCGCGTTCGAGAAAGACAGTATTCAAATATTGCACGAACGAAAGGACCCATTTACACCTAGTGTCAGCGTCAACACAGAGTCAACGCTAAGGGATACATGTTTTTGAAATCACTGGAGAATGGGATTGCAACCAATTTTGGAGCGACTCCATTGATTTTAATGAGAGCTGTGACATTAGCGTCATTGCAGTGTTGATTTTCCGTGGACGCCGACGTTTGGTGTCGGGTCCTAAATCTTTAAAAGCTACGCAGAAGGTCTTCCGTAAGAAAGATTGATTTATGTGGAGGTGAAAATGGTCAGTTACTTGCCTGTTCGACAGAGAATATGTTCAATATTTTAAATGACTCGCATTTAACATTTAAAAAGTAACATTCTTGAATTCAGGTTGATCTGTCAGTTTTGTTTGACTGGTAGAGATGCAGGTTACTGATGCAATAGTTTTCCAAAAAGTGGAGGGAATGAATACCTCTGGTAGCTCATGTTTCTTTTCGTTATGTTTTTGTTTACCTAATTTACTTGTGGACACTTGTTAGATGTCCCAGCACATAGCCATTTTTGGAAGTCTCATTGCTGGCCCAAGTGATAGACGTACTTATTGCCGAAACATAAAAATGAGAAGTAGCACACATATCTTGGACTGCATTTTCAAAGCTATTTTCAAACATGCGGCTGTCACACTGTCTGCAGGTACGTGGATCGAAGAGGCACGGCTACCATGCTGGCTGCCAAGAGGTCAGCAGGTGTTGCACCAGAGGTGAATCTGAGAAATCCATTGCATGCAGGCGAGAAAGCATGTAAGCAAGGGATCGACCTGGTGCAGATGTCACCAGAAGTCCAAAACAGGGGTATCAGTGGCCCCACAAAAATGACTTAAGTCCGCCAAAAAATCTTTTTGAAAAAAATACCTGTCCAGAATTTATCAGTCAGAGACTACTGTTTTGCATTGAGATTATTTGCGAAGAATTCAGCGATTTGTTCCTATCGAATAAGTATGGAAAGAACAAAAGTGTCATTGTTTTTTATTGATGAGAGCTAAAAGGCTGACCGACAGACAACATGACACATCAATTACATAATTGTTTGTGCTTTGCGCCGTTTATTCAGTTTGGGGTATAAAACCATGACCTTGTTATCAGACCCAGTGAAAAGTAACAAAATATCAAGTGCAGAAATATCGTTTGCATCGTAAAGGAAATATGTTTGTGGTATTATGTGTGTTGTCCTCAAGTAGAAAAAAAACATTCTTAGTATGATTTCATCCAAGGTAACATAAAATATCTGAAGTCTACGTATGCTTGTCACCGTGTAATATACATTGGCTAATTTTCTAAAAATACGTCTATAATTATTTTTAACTCTTCCAAAACAAAGAATCATTCCTAGCATATTGAAACATTGTTCGGCGGCGTTGTTAGGTTAGTTTTCCCTAAATGAATTCAGGGACAAAACTGTTTCTATTTAAAGGAATACTCGAACATCAAGCCTCTTGCGAAAGAGGCTAATGTGTTAACGCAGAGCCAGCAAGACACAAGTAACAGACATGATCTTTAAATTGACCCTCATTCACGCTTCAGTGATTTATCAGGCAAAATGAATTCAATGAAAGTTCTGTTGCATTTAGGAAAAACTCCAGTCAGTGCACGTCTAATGCCAGATACTCGCGGGTGCTGTGTTGTGCCGAATTCGTCCACTTCTTGGATAGTCCAGAGACTGGGAACGTGTGGTCACTTGGAGTGTATATTTGAGGCCAGCTTGAGGTCTCTCCATCTAAACGAATAAGAAAATCGCAGACCAATTAGCATACCTTTGCTGGACAAAATTTGTATCAAGTATCTGTGGAAATGTGTCTAGAAATGCTTAATCATGATTTATTAGCTATTATTACTGATTGTTTCCACAATTGAACTGATCTGGTTCTATTGGACCCAGACCATCTACAAAAGCACACGCAAAGACAGTTGTACTGGTCCAAAAACTGGTAATTTTTTTTAATACCCTGAAGGCAAACTTCCGAGGTGTGCAAAAAGCGTTTCAGTAGGATAACGCCTACCTTAAGGACTGCATTTACAGTATCAGCGACGTCTCGGGCAGAAAATCGCTCTTCGGGTACAATTTGAGTCATGGCACGGATGAGTTCCTTTATTTGCCTCGTGACATCGTCGTCAGTGGGTTTGTCTTCAACCACAGTGATTTCTGAGGCCTTACCCTTTCGGGTGAATGCAGCAAACCCAATCGCCATATTTGTCTCGGAACTTTGAAGTTCACACTCGGCTTTTGGAACCAGATTGTGACCTGGTCTTGCTTGTAACATCGCTGTAAACGTTAACCCTGCTGAATACACGTCTATGTTCCTGTGGTACCTCACACTTTCATCTGGCAGTTTTTTGTCCCAGAATTCAGGAGCTTTGAACATCATGGTTCCAACATCGCTGCTCATGGCTGACGTCAAATCTTCAGGGTCCAGAATTTTGGACAGACCAAAGTCGCTGAGTTTGACGACGACTTCCTGCTCTTTTGTTGTAACGAGGATATTACCAGGTTTTATGTCTCTGTGCACGATGTCTTCGTCGTGAAGGAATGCTATTCCATCAGCAATTTGTTTCATAACCTTAGCCTTTCTTTCAACATCTTTCGTAACTGCATTATTGTTAAAAAAGTAATCATTAAGGTCCCCCTGATCACAGTATTCCATAATGATCCACATGGCGTCTTTCCAACTTTTTACATCAAACACAGAAACTATGTTGCGGTGGACAATTTTCTCCTTCAAATAGTAGCATCTCCCAGCTTCTGTAGTAGCTTTCTTTTTCTCCATTTTACTGACTTTCTTCATGGCTACTGTTTCTGCCGTTCGACGATTGAAACCCTTGTAAACTGTACCAAAGCCTCCGCGACCCAGTTCATCCATTAAATCAACGGTATAACCGAAGATTTCAACCCAAGCTCCTTGAGACGCGGTCGCCATTTTTATGTTTGATAAAGATAGACACAAATAAATGTGTAAAAACAACTATTGTGGTTTTACGTTCTAGTCTGGAACCGAACGTGTGAACGACAATGAATCTCGTTGGGAGTCGTGAGAATGTGAAGAGGTCAATCTCAGTGGTCAGGTTCACACAAAAACAAGCTTCACGTAATAAAACAACCACAATCCATACTTTTCCCTCCTCCCATCATTTGCAATTTTTTAGTTTATAAACAAAATTCAATCAGTACTTCTGTAATTTACAGAATCTACAAAGAAAAATTCAAATCTTGCGAGGAGTCGTACTATTTATCAACACTTCAACTTTCTGTTGTAACACAACAAACATGTGACACAACAAACATGTGCTTCCTGCCGATGTGATGAAAAAATATTTCGTTCATATTCAACAAGCGTAAAATCTTCAAAATTATATTGATCTATTTTCACTTCTGACCAGGTACTGTATTACTGTCATCACCTCATGAAAACATTCACAGCAGGAAATCCCATTCATGAGAAAGGACTTTCTTGTTGAGAATACCCTAACAGCATAGAATCACTCAACTGTGACCGATTCCCAATTGTGTTTTCCTGAAAAGATCAAGCACTCCCTGTGCTTTATCTGTTTACTGGACATTTTAAGTGAAAACAAAACCCTTTCATGACCAACCACCAGAGGGAACCAACAGAAGGTGTTGAATTTGACTTGTTAAGCATCACAGAACGCGGTAGCACTTGCTGGCTAGTAGCCAAAAACGTGACATACCAAGACCAACGTAACCAGGGATGTTTTTCAAGCCATCTTCTCACACAAACAACCACAATGTAACTTATTTTCATGTTGTTACGTTGCATAACATATTAACCGGATGCGGAATATTTATGCTTGAAATATTTTTGAAACATCAAGAAGAAATAACTTAGTAAGAGGTACATGAATAACAAACAAATAAAATACAAATCTGAGAACGTAGTAGCCCTCAATAACACATTAACTCTTTAATTAATGGCAAGCTTCATTTGATGAAGCTAAAGTTCCCGTGCCTGCCGAGTAAATAAAATATTTCACTGTGTACCATCAGGTCTACATTTGAGGTGAAATTCACTGGACCTAAGTGTCGCGCTGAAACAAGCAATTTTTGTGGATGACTTTGGCCTATATCTGATTGCTAACTTGACCCGGTCCTCGCCCTCGCAGTGACAGATCACATCCGATATGTTCGTTACACGGTCATCGTTTTCAAATAGGGTACCGACTAGAGTGCCATCTACAGGTCAACCAACAACACGTTCTTAGTATTAGCAACGCATACCAAAGCCTGGCCTGTGATACAAATATCTTTCAGATCAAAACCAAGGACTTTATCAGAATTTTGTTGTTTACAAAAGGTCCACAAGACGCCCAGTGGACAGACTGATTCCCCAAACATCAAGTTCGGTATCTTCATTGCTATCAGTTTCAACGATAGCTTCAAGAGTATCTCAATAGGGTGCATAGCAAATGGCTTTTGTCGCTGTAGGGCGGCTAGATGTACATTTTTGTTCAAATTGCAGTTAGCAGTATTCGACCTGCAGTTGCAATTCGTTGAATTGGTGACACATGCGTCATTCCACGAATAACCTGCTTGATCTTCACCACCAGTTCGCTGTCAGTTTTTCGTGTTTCTACAATGTTGATGTCAGGATGTTTGTTTACTATCCGAGAGCCTTGGCATGAGGGTCTCGGAATGCTTCAATGATCCTTCTACATTTGGTACCAGGCTTTGGACACCGGAAATAGTTTGCAGCATAGCAGTGAACGTCAGACCAACGGCATAAACATCAACGTTACGATGATATCTCACTCTGTCATCTGGCTTTTTGTCTCAGAATTGTAGAGCCTTAAATGTTAAGGTTCCAACATTACTACTCATGGCTGAAGTAAGTGAATCTGAATCTAAAATTTTGGACAAACCGAAATCTCCAAGTTTAATGACGACACACCCTGTCGGTGTTGAGGTGACTAAGATATTTCCTGGCTTTATGTCTCTGTGAACTATCTTTTTGCTGTGTAGATCCTCTCATAAAATTTGCCTGCATTTTGAAGAATTTATTGAGGTCACCTAAGTGGCAGTATTTCATTACTATTCAGATGGCATATTGGTAGTACCTTACGTCGTGAATTTTCACTATGTGCTCATTTTGCTGTAAAATTTCATCCTTCAAATAATGAAACTTAGAAGCTTCCGTGCTGGCTTTTCTTTTGTCTTCCTTTGTCACGGTGCTGACTTTCTTGATCGCAGCAACAGAACCATCATCATCTTTGTATGCCTTGTACACTGTTCCAAATGCTCCTCGACCAAGTTCCTCCAAGAAATTCAAAGTATAGCCAAGTATTTCGTGCATTGCAGCCATTCTTGTTTTGATGACAACCGGCAGAAAATAGTCAAAGTTTGAAAACAGGAAGAAAACCCCACAGTTCAAAGGGAAATTGTTGAACGTGTATGTGTCTCTTCGATGACCACAAATACTTCCGTGGTGGGGTCACTCTCAACTTGAAAAAAATAGCTGTGAATGTTATTTGTGAATTTTTCACAAACAAGTTATTTCCTTCGTGTACAGTGCTCAGTCATTAGTGACACTGCCTTAGAACATTCATTAATGTGAAAAATTTAAGTCTGTAAATTGAATTAACTTCAACTGTTTCTTTGAATCAAACTCAACAAATATTTTCAGGTTGATCGGTATTCAGTTTATTTCACATTTATTTTTCATCAGTGTGAAAAAATCCCTTCGATAAACCATCTCAGTCATTCAGTCACTTTTTTCTCGTTGCTAGGTATATGGACGGCGGCCATGGAGATGCTGGGAGGAGGGGACGCCATGAAGCCGCAGTGCCGCATGGTGGACATCATGTCGGACGCCGCCTACGCCATCCTTACCCGCGACGCCAAAAAGTTCACCGGAAACTTCTACATCGACGACGAAGTTCTCAAGGAAGAAGGCGTCAAGGACTTCGAAAAATACAGCTGCGTTCCTGGTCAGTATTCTGTGCCAGGTCTCACAAAATTGTTGGACGCTGGTTCCGCATGCGGAACAGTATCCATCAACGCCGAAAGAGTCAAACTAAAAAGTATTGCGTATTTAGGGCTCGGAGAATACTAAGCACAACTCTTTTTGTTCATCCATCCAGAGTTTCCGGTAGGGCGACTCTTATTTCCCCATAAAGGCCGTAAGTGTTGTCTGCTGCCATATTTTGATAATATTTATGAAATGTTCTTGTTTCTAGACTACTAATTTCTTTTCTGCGAAAAAGTCTCAGCCATTTTGGTGACCACATGAAATCCTATCACTTTCAGTACCCTCTCATGGGTATCCTGTTTCCACTTGGTTTTAAGGAACACTCCGTTCTTTTGATTTAAATACCGTGACGTAAACATTACTGTTAGTTCGCCACCTACTTTACTTTTTCATGTCACTCAAGCATCTGTCAAGACAGGATTCTGAAAACAAACCCAACAAATGGGAATTATTTTTGTGCACGTAGAACGTTAACTGGACTTCTTAATTTTTAAGGTTCGAAACTGCTGCCGGATTTCTTCCTGGATGAATTTAGCGAACAAAGTGCCATGGACGAGATTGCTTCGAGAGGTGGAACTCCTCGGTTTGCTGGAGGGAAGGACACCGCTGCCGCTGGGGGAGCAACGCCCGGAGGAGGCATCGCCGACACCTTCAAAACAATACAAGGCATGCTCAACGAGGAAGCCGTCAAAAGTATGGGCGGAGTCTTCCTCTTCGACTTGAAAGGTACGGCAAAAATAAAGTACTGCTATAAAACACGACCAACCGTCAAAAAATCGAAACTGTCGCCAAGTAAATATTTTTGCTATTTAAATTGTCTGAATAATTTCAAGAAAAATCTAAATGACATATACGTTTTATTTGTAGAATCGGGACCGTGGCACCTGGACCTGAAGAACGGTTCTGGAGCGGCAGGTCAAGGTCCTCCAGCCGCGGGTGACCCTGATGTGACCATGACCTTGAATGAATCAGACTTCGTCCAGATGTTTGCTGGGAAACTGGATGCAACCAGTGCGTTCATGTCTGGAAAACTCAAAATTAAAGGGAATATGGGGCTCGCTATGAAATTACAGAAATTTATGAAAAACATGCCGAAACAGGCTGCTGCAGGGAGTGCAGCTGGAACAGCCGCAGGAGGAGACGGTGTAGGGGGAGTAGAAGCAACCTTCCAGCAGATCAGGCCGCTATTGAATGAAAACATCGTCAAAGATATTGGCGGTGTATTTGCATTCGACCTGAAAGGTATGCGGGTCTTTTTATTTAATGCCAGTCAATTTCTTGATGTTTACATCTTGTCAAATTTTAAAAATTTAACGAAAAAAATTGAAATATTATTACATTTTAGATGGAGACAATTGGCATTTGGACTTGAAGAACGGTGCGGGTGCTGCAGGACAGGGCCCGCCACCTAGTGGTCAGGCTGACGTCACCATGACGATGAATACAAACGACTTCATACAGATGTTTGCAGGAAAATTGAATGCTACTTCGGCCTTTATGTCCGGAAAACTAAAGATTAAGGGAAATTTGGCACTTGCCATGAAATTGGAAAAACTTATGAAAACAATGCAGAAATCTAAACTGTAACAGGAAGAATACTGTAACAATGAAATTAATAAAATTTGAACAAATTTTTTACGATGTAGCATCACAATGCTAATGATTTTCATGCAATTACTATTTCTAATGAATATATTTCTTCATGTGTAATAAATGTGATAGTACATCTAACAATCACTTTTGGTAGAACCATGGTTATATTTTTATCAGTTTGTATTCATCTATTCATGATAATCATTGAATATAATGCAAAGCAATTTACAAATGTAAAACCATTGTGCTCGAAAAAGAATTACAAATTTAGGGCGAATGGCGTCTAAGGAATTATAATAGCAAAATAAACACAACAATGAATCAATTCTGCTTTAGTTTTATTGATCTGATATTTGTAGAATTCCTTTTCTGAAACGAGGCAGAAAAGCGGGAACAATTAGTTCCATAAGAAAAAGATAAATATTCGCAATTAAATCCGTCGTACTTTATTATCTGTTACTACTCACTGTACAATGCACTGATGCCATCAGATTGCGACACTGTAAACGGAGTGTTAACCCCAAATCTTTCAAAAAGAGATTTGTATCAATTTCACATTCACTCAAATACTGACCCCTATATATCCTATTATTATTTGCTCACAAATGATTCAAACTACTAAAATACTGACTCCCTCAAATCATATTATTTATTACCAACAAATATTTTCTTGAAAAGTTAAGATAAAAGTCGAGATGATTTGTTAATGCGTCTTGAAAACGACCTCGGTCGGATCGTCCTTGTAGGTAGCGCCAGGTTTCCTTGCCTCCCGCGACATCTTGGCGTTGATCTTCTTTGTGTACTTCTGACCCTTCTGTAATCTCATAGCTCGTCTATTCTGAAAAAATGAACACCTTTGGATGTGGACGCACTATTAAATGCGGTAATTCATCGTTTGACAAAGTAGTTCGGCGAGAGTCATATAGGAAATTCACTCTGGGAATGAAGTTAACAACAAACTAAAAAGAGAAGTACACCAGCTGATTTCCACGCTGCATGATGTTCATCATTTAAAATTTCGAATAATAAAGCAATGGTTAGAAACTCATACTTACAACATTAGGAGATATATACTGAGGATTTTCGTACAACGTTGGGCCACCAAAACTGCCTTCAAATATTTTAATTGGATTCAGCACCATTCGTGGACCTGAAATGAAACAAAACTGTTCATCCAAACCATATCAAATTGATATACAAATTCAGCATAAAAACTGTCAAAAATGTTGCGTTTTGAGACCAATTCTGGTTGCTCATTCTGAAACTTAATCAGCAGCCAAGACAGTTGAAAGCAAACTTGATATTCCAACCGATCTGGGATTTGGGCTACGAGGTAAGAGTCCCAGAATTGTTAAAATAACAATGTGTTGACAGTTGCAGAAAGCGGCAAGTCACACTTGGAATCACTCATATTTTACCTATTTCAGCTAACTCTGCATTTTCTTCTAGTATTTGGTAATTTCGGAACCAGATTCTGTTGTCGGTTACTGAGAAGGAGATAACGTGGTCAACAAACGGCTGGCTCTTGGGATGATTCCTGGGTGTGCCAAAAATCTGTAAATTGACGAACAAAATACAAATTAAACGGACATATCAGTCAGTTTTCGTATTCTGGGTCAGTTACGTAAACTATTGACAAGTAGAAGCAAGGCAGAGGTTCGCATTAATAACCTGTTAGTGTAAAAGAATTGAAAATTCAATATTTCTTTGACACGGTCCCTACGTACGTGTAAACAAGGCAGTCAATATAAACGCCACATTTAAGCAGTGATTTCTACCTTTCCCCAACCCCAGAAATTTTGCTTTCGGCACAAAGCTGAATACAGTTTACTGGAATGCACTTGTACATTTGGGTTACAAACATTTACATCCATTTTGCATACACGTAATTTACTTTTAAACAGCTCACCTGGATGAACATTTCTTTTAATAACTGCCAGTGAGGTTCTTCATCAAATCTCTGCAAGAATAATATTATTACATATTACAATGTTGAGTTAGATATACAGTTGAGAGTATTGCAGGTGGATATTCCATTGGTCTCGCCACCTGAAGAAGGTTCAACTGTAAATGATTATCTTGATGAGATAAAAAAAAACTGAAAGGAGATGGTAAAAATTTTAGCAACTTGTGCTAAAAAAAGACAAACATGAAAATTTCTTGTTTTGGCCGTGGTACAATAACTTTTCACTTTCCTTCTTTTGCAGCTTACATATTGTATGAATACCCCACCTTATTAAAGACGAGAAGTGGACGAGAACCCCTCAGCGAATTTCCAGTCATCTTCAGTTCCAACATTGTGTGAACTTCACAAGAAATACAGCAAAGAGTAAGTTTAGGCAATTAGGTCTCGAAAGTTGAAATGGAAATGCCAAACAATCAGATTTTGTTTTAAAACTCGAGAATGCTTACTATTTTCCACAAGAAATTTCGCAGATGGACCACGAGGAACATTAGCAGCCCTAGAAACAGATTATGAATTATACACTTAGTTGAAATCTAATGTTTTATTGATACCTATTTTACGGTCTATCAACCAGCAACACTTTAAAGACAATTTTCCCAAAATACTTACCACATGTACAGATCTTGTTTCTTTCTTGATTCAAAGAAGATACATTTCTGACAATTTTTCATCTCACAGATC
>JBCAUG010110712.1:0-21534 GCA_038406175.1 Haplosyllis leylae | reverse complement strand
AAACAGAGTTTTCTTAAAGAGACTTTTCTTAAACAGAGTTTTCTTAAACAAGAAGTGCCTTAAACAGAGTTTTCTTATACAGAGTTTTCTTAAAGAGACTTTGCTTAAAGAGACTTTACTTAAAGAGACTTTGCTTAAAAAGACCTTGTTTAAAGAAACATTTGTAATGAGAGTAACTTTCTCGTTACAGAATCAATTCGCATTCAGATGCTAATCGATTCCACTTTAGGCCACTCACAGGTGGCGCCAAATAGTCACTATCTGCAATGATGTCATTGATGATGTCATTATGCAAATAGTATAAAAGCCTGCTGCATTCCTTCTGGCAGTTAGGTATGATTTGAACCTGAAAGAGTTAAGACTGCACTGCCTCAGGTAGGGTCATAATTTAAACATTAATTCGATTATTTTGGCTATTTTGACAATCTCATTCACTGTAAATCTGCATTCTTAACAGTATATTAAATTGTCACTCAGATGCTGGCATTGTTTCCGCACCTGGGTCTAATTCTTGCTCACCAAACATCTTAATAAAGTAAATTGGAATAAATATTATTGCTAGAAAACTTGACTTCCTTATTTCACCGGTGTGCCCTGTGCTCGAATCGGATATAGTATCCTCAAACAAACCCAACTGTGACATTGGCGCCCAATGTGGGGCATGCCAATTTCAAGCAAGCAAAAACTGTTGAAATGAAAAGATCTGGAGTGTTGAAAGTACCTAAGGCATCTTCATAGCAAGAATTTAAGACCCAGGGGGTTCGTGGGTGACAAAGGAACTGCCTGAGATCGAAGAAACGGTGGATGCGAGAAAGTGCATCCAAGTGTATAGCCATTCCTTACCGAAGAAGACGAGCATCCGAATGCGCAGGTGCACATCCGCAGGAGTGGTCAAACCGAGGATGTGAAGAACGACAAGACCTTCAAGAGTCTTCAGAAGGGAACTTTGAATGAGTACCTGAGCCTGAAGGGGACGAACAATAGTGTTTAACATTAACATTGACATTCCCAGAGGATTACCTATTGGAATGCATTAAGAAAAAGGGGATCCCACACCGTGAGTAAAGAAAATTCCTCTTAAGCTAAGTTTTGCAAGGAGAGGAGAAGTTCGTCGCAGAAGAAGCAGATTGACTCGAAGATTCAGAATTTCCTGGTATGAAGTAATAACATATGTGTGGTAGTAGTCTTTGTTTTAGCGTGTTTCTTGTTCGTTAGTTTTACTTTTGTAAGAGGCAAAGTGTAGGCCCTAATGAGTGTGGCGTATAAATTGCTGCAGCAATTTAAATGAAATCAAATTTACTATCATCTAAAAGATTTAGGGATGGCTGAAAAGACAGAGTCTGCTCAGCAATTAGCAAATGACTTATATATTTCACGACATTGATTGTGGTCCTCACCACAAATTATCGATATTAATGAGGGTCGTACAAACTTCCGGGAAGTCCCTCCCTGTTTGTAACTTTACTGAGCATCAAATTGCGTCGAAGTTTCAGTCAATAACAGGGGTAAACCCATTAGCATTGACCCTGTTGGGTCCAAAAGAAGTGTTGCTCGAATTCGAAAAGGATGTAGATGTAATTGCATCTTTGATACATATTCATGGAATACAAGTATGGGATGGTAAGATGGTAGATGTGTCTTGCCTTATGTCTCAAAAAGAACGGTTGGTAGGACTGTTTCAGGATAAAGCAATAAGGAAGAGAGAGATGGAACAACTTAAGGAAGAAAAGGCGCAACTGCAAGAAGATAAGCAGGAGTATGAACGGAAGCTTGGGGAAACCATCCGTCAAATGAGTGAGTGACTGGAACAGATTGATAAAAGGATTGATTTGGAGGTGCCACTTATTTCGTCTGGAATTGCGACGCCTATCATCCAGGAACTGACCAGCCCGAGGGAAGTACAGCAGTTGGTCCTGACTCCTAATCTACCTCTCTTCTCAGGAACCGAACTGATGCCTAGAGATGAAGGTACCTGCGAACAAATCGAAATTCCAAGTTCGTGGGATGAGAAGTTTGTGTGCAGAGAGTTCAGTAAGGACTGCGTTGATTACATTCGTCCAGGGGGGAAGCTAGTGAACTAGTTGGCTTCATCAGATTTCACACACCATTGGATGAAATTTTGGAAGCTATTGAGAAGAGCTTCGGGAAGAGAGCCACCAGTGATAAGTTGCAACAAGATTTCTACCAACTCCAGCAGGAAAAAGGAGAACAAATTCAGCACTTTGCAGGATGATTGGAGAAGGCATTTCGGAAGTTGCAAGAAGTGTTACCAGACAGATATCAGACGATCCAACTCAAGGAATGGTTGTTCCATGGTGTCAACCAACAGACAAGAGATTTGATGCGGTATCTCTATGACAGAAAAGATAATACGTATGAGGTACTGCTAGCAGCCAATAAAGTTGCGGAGACTGAGTGGATAGAAACCAAGGGTCAAGCAAAAATGAAGAGTGCGATTGTAAAAGAAGATCCAGATGTTGAGGAACTCAGATGAAAGATTGACAAACTAGAAGCAACAGTAAAATCCTCGACACTGAAGAAAGAAAAGGAAAAGAGGAGAAACCCAAGGAATTCTCCAAGGAAGGAAGACCTGAGGAAACAATCAGGAGGTCCTGCAACATCATCAGCTGGCCCCTTCCGACCAGACCAGAAACCCATGCAATGCCACAAATGCCAGGGCTGGGGGCATGGCCAGTGGGAGTGTGCAACAAAGGGAAATGTGGATTGGGTGAGGGTTCATGGGGAGCCCAAACCCACGGAGACTCAAATCCCTGACAAAATTGAAAACACAAATCAACAGTGAGACATGATGGAATAGCTTTGAGGGATCTGTACCATAATCCAGACCCCCTGGCCCGGTTGATCGGAGAGCTGAATGAAACTTCAGTAATTGTCGAAAATCAGAGGGTGAAAGGGTTGGTTGATTCTGGGGCACAAGTTTTGAGCATTTCTGATAAATTCGCCAATCAGCTGGGCCTCCCTATTAAGAAATTAGAAACATTGCTAGAACTAGAACCGATGGGAGAGTTAGTCCCTTATAGTGGGTATGTCGAACTCAGGATGCAGATCCCTAATGTCAAAGCCTTCAATCTAGACGTCTTGATGCTGGTGATTCCTGAGAGTGAGTATTCCAGGAGGGTTCCCATCACCATCAGGACCATCCATATCGATGAAATAATCAGTTTGATTACAGATGAAGAACTTTGTCAGGCTAATAAGGCTTGACAAAGGGGGGTAATTTCAAGAAAAATAGCAATAAAGTCAGCTCAATTGAAGGAGAATAGGGAAGTTCTGGACAACATTAAAGGAGATGTAAAGCTCACTCGAAAAGTGGTTATACCCCCAATGGAGACTATTCATGTCTCGGGAATCACCGGTGTCCACTCACATCAAAAGAGAGTAAATGTAGTCGTAGAACCTCGAGAAGATAGAGATGATTATACAGTACCAGCCTATTGTTTTATGAGACCCGGATTGAAAAGAGCAGGAGTGGCCCTAATGAATCTCTCTAATTGCCCAGTAGCAATTAATAAGGGGACGGTGGTGGCTACGGTAAAAGCAGCAAATGTAATACCCCCATTACTAGCCCCCAAAGAATCGAACCCAGGGAAGAAAGGAGAGATTCCCGTGAAAATTCCCACTCGTATTGAAAAGTTGTTTTCGAAATTGGATCTATCAGGGATGAGTTCATGGTCGCCAGAGCAACAGACTGAAATGAAAATGGTTTTTGAAGATTACCATCATTTGTTTGCATTGGAAGATCTCAAGTTAGGAAAAACAGATTTGGTAAAACACGTTATAAATCTAGAAAATCCAAAGCTGTTTAGGGAACGGTATCAAAGGATACCCCCACACCAATATGAGGAGGTAAAGAAACATCTCAAAGAAATGGTGGAAATAGGTGCGATTCATAAATCCCAGAGCCCATGGGCAAGCACTGTGGTGCTTGTTCACAAGAAGACAGGTGAACTCAGGTTCTGTATTGATTTGCAAAAATAAATGCATGTACGATAAAAGATGCCCAAAAAGTGGTTATTGGCAAGTAAAACTGGATGAAGACAGCATCCCTTACACGGCCTTTACAGTGGGTCCCTTGGGATTTTATGAGTGTCTACGCATGCCCTTCGGACTCACCAACACTCCAGCCACTTTCCAAAGATTGATGGAAAGCTGTCTTGGAGACTTGCATCTCAATTGGTGTATTATTTATTTAGACGATATTATTGTCTATTCCAAAACACCTGAGGAGCATATTAAACACTTGCGAGGTGTGTTTAAAAAATTAGATGCTGCTGGTCTTCATCTTAAACCAAGTAAATGCGAGTTCTTTAGAGAGTGCATAGCTTATCTAGGTCATATTGTTTCCAAACAGGGTATTGAAACCGATCCCAAGAAAATTGCAGCTATCAAATTGTGGCCCAAACCGGAAAACCTAACCCAGGTTAGGAACTTTTTGGGGTTTACAAATTACTACAGGAAGTTCCTGTTCTGATATGCTCAAATAGCAAAGCTATTAAATCAGCTGATTTCGGGTGACAATGCAAAGAGGAAACGAGCAAAAGTAGAATGGACTGATGAGTGTGAGGAGGCATTCCAATTACTCAAAAGTCTGTGTAGTGACACACCTTGTTTAGCTTATCCCCACTACGACAAAAAGTTCAAATTATATACAGATGCTAGTGAAAAAGGCTTGGGGGCAGTACTAGCACAGATAAAAGAGGACAGGGTGGAGTGTCCTATAGCATATGCTAGTTGTACTCTTTCCAAGTCTGAAAGGAACTATGATGCTCATAAGCTAGAGTTCCTTGCCCTGAAGTGGGCAGTGACTGTCAGGTTCCATGAGTACCTTTATAGGGAACCTTTGACGTTTACACAGATAATAATTCATTGACTTATATATTAATGACAGCAAAGCTAGATGCTATCGGCCAACATTGGGTTGCCAGTTTAGCACCATATAATTTCAGCCTACATTACAATCCAGGCAGGCAGAATGTTGTAGCGGATTCACTCTCGCGAATACCATGGGAGGATGTTGATTTTCGGGACTGTTTAGATTTTAACCTCATGAAAGCTGTAGTCAATAAAGGGGAGATCAACTCATTGGCAATGATCGAACGAGAGTTGCTACAGGATTGTGAGAAAGTACAAATGCAGCAACAGATCATCATTGATAAACTAGCAGGGCGTATGACAAAGACTCAGTGGAGGAAGGAGCAGGAGGAGGATCAAGAAGTTGGTCCAGTGTTGCGTTTAGTGAGGGATCAAAAGCACCTTCAATATCAGATTCAGAAGTCTGACAAAGCTGGAACAAAAATTATACTCCGTTTCAGGGATAATCTGCAGTTAGTAAATGGACTTCTGTACTGCCGGTGGGTACACAAGGAAGAAATAACATACTTACAGTTCGTGTTGCCTGTATCCTTTAGAAAAAGAATGGTGATTGCTTGTCATGCTGAATTTGGTCATTTAGGTATCGACAAGACTTTGGTGTTGTTGCAAGAAAGATTCTTTTGGCCTAGGATGAATGAGGATGTTCGTAAGCACATCCATGCTTGTGATCATTGTATTAGGTTTAAACAGATCCCTGAGCGATTGCCTATGGAAGCTTTGGAAACTTCCTACCCAATGGAGTTGGTACACATGGATTATCTGATGATAGGAAGTAAGGGCGACAAGAATATTGACATCTTAGTAATTACTGATCACTTCTCAAGGTATGTGCAAACATTTGTTACTGCTAAGTAGACCATGAGGGGACAGCTGAAACATTGTATGAGAAGTTTTTGGTTCACTACGGATGGCCGGAGCGGCTACATAGTGATCAAGCAGGCAATTTCAAAAGTGATGTGATTAAGGAACTATGCAAGGTCACAAATGTTCAGAAAAGTCGCACCACTCCTTACCATCCAGAAGGTAATGGCCAAGCTGAAAATTTAATCGTACTCTGCTGAGTATGTTGGCCACATTGAGTCCCACCTGTAAACAGCATTGGCAGGATTGGGTCGCAACTCTTACACACGCCTACAACTGTACCCGTTGTGAGGCTATGGGGTTTAGTGCCTATTATTTGATGTTTGGCAGGATGCCACGACTCCCCATAGATGTGGAATATGGCATAACCCAACCACAACTGATGGAGAAGAGTCGCCAAAACTATGCTCACAAGTTATGAGCGAAATTAAATTGGGCCTTCAAAGTGGCCAAGGAAATTAACAATAAAGAAACTGAGAGGCAAAAGAGGTACTATGACAGAAAAATGCGCTGTCAGAAATTAGTGCCTGGTGATCTGGTTTTGCTCAAACAGAAAGGTTCCTCGGGAACCTACAAAATTGATGACAAATGGGAAGTGAACCCATATAGGCTGTTGGAGCAAATGATGAATGATAAAGGCAAATTGATGTCAGTTTTCAAGATTTTAGAAGTCTCGAGATCTGGAGCTCCACGCCAAAAGACACACCACCATAACATGTTATACCCGTATAAGTTGTTGGAAGATGAAGACTCCCCAATTTTAGTGAAAGCTAATCATTTAATGGATATCTATTTCTCAGAGAGATAGTTTTAATTAGGGGGGTGGAGAGTGATAATGAGGTTGTCACTCGTAGTTAAGTAGTGGAACTACACTGAAAAATGTTGTAGAAGTTTTTGACTCTTCAGAATGGACGTATTTGTACATATAAGAACCAATGGTAGTGATACTGTTGATCCGGAAGTTCTTGTTGACATTTAATTGTTCTTGATTAAATTATTGAATCGTTTTATTCATTGAGTATTTTTGTTAAATGTGTAGTTGGAAATTTCTGAATCTAAAAATTCGTACCGAATGAAGCGAATGCACACGAGTGCATTTGAATGTGCAAACAGGAGGAGGCTCCAGAGGTTCGCATTTGAGTGCATAGATACACACTTGATAGATGTGTAGAAACACAAAATAAAAGTTCTTGATATGTTTATTCATGAAAGGAAATGAACATATGAAGCCGTGCGTAAATAATGATAATGATGAAATAGAAACTCGTAAAAGTTCGGCATATAACTTTGAAGAATCCTGCTTGTTGAAAACTACATTGAAAATCTGAAACCTGAAACTAAGAATTGTTCATGAAACATCTTGGTCTAAAGGACCTTAGAAAAACTGTTTGGAAACTTAAATGTTCGTAGCCTCTTCTAGATCTTCTTCTTCAAAGTTGTCTGGAGGGGTACCCATTGATTTCTTTGATTTCTTACTGGATTGGTGAACTTCAGCAATGATCTTGTGTTTGGTGTCATGGATTGGGACCTGTGGCTGAGTGAAAGGAATAGTGAAGGTGTGCTCTGCAATAAAGTGGTCAGGGTCCACTTCTTCTGCCTTAATTTCACCGGCTGGGAGTTCAAGGGGCTCGAATCTGGGTTGATCACTGTGACTTTTGTCCATGTGCTCACTCCAGTATCTCGCCTGCCACCAAGCTAGAGTGGGACAGAAACAGCATGCCAGAGTGTGTCCCATGTGAACACGGTGTATATGTGAAGCAACAATTCCATGGGTCTGGGCAGCATATTCACAGGCCGGATCGAACTGACATTTGTAGTACCCTTTGTAGGTTCCAATTTTCATCCTGTCGGAGATGTGCAGGGGGTTGACACCAGTGGTATGAAGAGTGTCTGAGGACATCGGGTAGAAAAGTTTAGCCTCCTTAAGACTGCAGAAGTTGGGATATTTCTTCTCCCCTTCTTTCTTCTTCTGAGCAAGGGTTTTGAGCCAAGGTGGATCAGGTGCTGCTTGAGAGCTAGAAGCACTAACAGTGCTGGTGACAGAGATGTAGTCGTCATCCTCATCTACGAGGACTTCTTCATCTTCATGGGTAGATTCAGAAGCAGTACCACCCTTTGGAACATAAGGAACGTCCTCCATTTTATCTTGTGCTTTTAAATGAAGAATGTCAGCCAGAGATTGGGCCTCATCAAATGCTGCTTTGTCTGGATCCTCATCAACACCAAAATAAGCCTCCATGGTCCACCAAAATTCTGTCATAGCAGTCCCACAAATGGTTGCATTGATCAATTTCAGTGCATCCCTTCAGAGTTTCAAGCTGCGCAGTTCAAGCACCCCGGAAATTTGAAGCATCTGCATGGCCTGTGTGAAAAACAAAGTGTGAGAATTCGCACTCGGATGCAAAGGTTGAAATGATGATGGGGTGAATGCACTTGAATGCGATGATACACACTTACCCCATCCAGCATGGTTTGAGCCTGATCTTCCGGGATTATGGCACACTGTGACAAAGAATACTTGAGATTAGCTGCCTGTTGGTCCTTGATTGCATCAGCTCCTAGTTGCTCGGGGTTCATCTTCTTCGCATCTAGTGTAGACAAGGAAGCTAAATCGTGCAGACTTTTGTCAGCCAGTAATTCTGAAAATTATGTGTAGTGGTTAGTAAATGTCGTTTATGATATATAACAGAATCTGCTTTTATAACGGAATTTGAGTTTATTCATAGATACCTTCATATTCTTTGTTGGTGGCTTGGAAGAGATTAGGCTCCACTTTATACAACCATTTAGCTTCATCACAAACTGCTCACCGTCTGTCCTTGTCGAGGGTGTCCTTCTGAAAAAAGGACAAAAAGATGTGAGAATAAGCATTCAAGTGCATCGTCAATGATAGGGTGCATACGGATGCGCACCTGAATGCGAGGATGCGCATCCTAAATCGAAACCGGTAAATGGGCAATAATAGGTTTCCCGCCAAAATTCGACTAATGATGTCAGTGCACACTAAAACCCTCCGCAAGTACACGGAATTTCATTCTCAGACATAGTAAGCAACAGACGCTGTCATTCGTGGTTTATCTTTTGATCGAGTCGTATATTGTGGATAATTGAGAGAAAAGTCAGAGTAAGTACTGACAACTTTCACTATATCGTAATCTTCATCCGTAAGCAAGTCTTTGAGGATTCCTGACTGGATCTCTTCATCAGTTAGAACACGCTTGATCCTCTTCTGTACATGTTGAATAATAGCTAGGACTTTGAGGGGAGTCAAGTTGAAGTGAGTAAATTCCTGTAATTAAAGACAGTGGATATAAATGCGTAGATGCACATTCGAGTGCAAGAGAGTTCAGTACTTTTAAATTTAAGCATTTGGATGCTCACAATCGTATCCTACATTAGATCTATAGGATCTACTTACTAAGTTGGCCAAGGCTCGCTCTCCCTCCTGTCCCTCCATAGCAGCGATGAAATTAATCTCTTCAAGCTCCTCCATATCTTAAAGGCTCAACACGTCCTTCCTCATTGAAAACCTCCAACAAACTAAATAGGCAGGAAAATACAGGGCGTATTGTGCATGTGCATCTGTGCACATGCACACTGTTATGGCGCCAAAATTTAAAACCACTAAAAATTTAACATTACTCCTTAGGGAATGGCGAGGATTAAGAATTCTAAAAGAACACATGGTTTGGCCCCCAACCCCTTTAAGAAAGTGAATCAGCATGGTGTTGATTTATTAGATGTAGATAGTGTTCGTCAGATGTGCGAGGATGCGGGTAAGAATGCGTAAGTGCGCACCCGAGTGCACATCATATTTCTGTCTATTTGTGCTCGCATCCGAATGTGAATTTGCGCATCTGAAATTAGTATATTGGTTTGCGTATGTTGTAGATCGTGAAGTAACCAATGATAAGGGAAGTAAAACAATTGTTGGACCAGACTCTCCTCTTTCTGAATTTACTACTACACTGGCATATAGCCCGGTCTCTTCTGAGAGTACTCAGGCAGAGTCCTGTCCTCTTGCTGTTGAGGTTGATTGCGAGGTTCATACTTCTGATGGTGTACAGGCTTCCACTTCACTCTATCAGCCACCTTCTCATGGTCATGTTTATTTTAGCAGAATGGCGAAAACAAAGCAAATGGCCAGGAGGACAAGGGCGGCAGCTTCTAACAAACCTCGGTGTGCCAAATTTCCAGAACAACCGGCAAAGGAAAAAGGCAAAGGAAAGGGCAAGAAGCAGCTCACCACCAGAGTCCAACGTCTTAGCCGAGCTCATCGAGCAATTGACAAAGTGAGGATTATGCCCAGGAAAACTGCAGCCACAGATGGAGGTCATCATCACTGTTATCGTCCAGGGATGAGAGCGCTGCTAGAAATCTGGTATTACCAGAAGAGGGTTGGCCTTTGTTGCAGTAAGGCAGCTTTCGGACGTTTGGTTCATGAGGTCACTTTGGATCTTGGTTTCAAGGTCATTCGCTTTGCAGCTAGCGCCATCTCAGCCATTCAAGAAGGGAGCGAAGCCTACCTCATAGGACTGCATGAGGACACTCAACTGGAGGCCATTCATGGAAAATGTGTTATGATCCTGCCAAAGGACATCCAGATAGCATGAAGGATCTGTGGTGAGAAGGCATAATGTTTTCATTTCAGTGTTTGTAATGTTTTAAAGGAAGACCCTTTAGGAGAACTGTACATTTTAGCGTAACTTATTATTCAGCTATACGTTTTAACATGCATGTTTTTGACATGAGTGCCTTATTGTATTGTATGCATCACAGAATTAATTTTTTTTTACACCTTGTAGATACGTTTCGCATTCACTTCGCATTCCAATGCGAAATATATTATTAATCAATAACATTCACATCCGAAAATGATTTGACACATCCGATGATAAACCATCAGTAAAAATCCATAAAATTTTTCTACCCTTATTTCATCATGAGGACATGACTGACTTTGGGGGGGATGGTGTAATGAGAGTAACTTTCTCGTTACAGAATCGATTTGCATTCGGATGCTAATTGATTCCATTTTAGGCCACTCACAGGTGGTGCCAAATAGTCATTATCTGCAATGACATCATTTATGACATCATTGATGATGTCATTACGCAAATAGTATAAAAGCCTGCTGCATTCCTTCTGGCAGTTAGGTACGATTTGAACCTGGAAGAGTTTAGACTGCACTGCCTCAGGTAGGGACGCAATTTAAACATTAATCTAATTATTTTGGCTATTTTGACAATCTCATTCATTGTAAATCTGCATTCTTAACAGTTATATTAATTGTCACTCAGACACTGGCACAGTTTCCGCACCTGGGTCTAATTCTTGCTCACCAAACATCTTAAATAGAACAAATTGGAATAAATATTATTGTTAGTAAACTTGACTTGTTCATTTCACCGGCGTGCCCTGCACTCGAATTGGATATATAAACCCAACCGTGACATTGGCGGCCAATGTGGGGCATGCCAATTACAAGCAAGTAAAAGTTATTAAGACAAAAAGATCTGGAGTGTTGAAAGTACTTAAGGCACCTTCATAGCCAGAATTTAAGACCCAGGGGGTTCATGGGTGATGAAGGAACCGTTTCGAGAATGAAGAGTCAGTAGATGCGTAAAAGCACATCCAAGTGTGCAGCCGTTCCTTACCAAAGAAGACGAGCATCCGAATGCACAGGTGTGCATCCACAAGAGTGGTCAAACTGAGGACGTGAAGAATGATAGGATCTTCAAGAGTCTTCAGAAGGGAACTTTGATCGAGCATCTGTGCCCATTGGGTATGAATAATAGTGACTAACACTAACATTAACATTCCCAGAGGATTATTAGTGGAATGCGTTAAGAAAAGGGATCCCGTATTGTGAGTAAAGAAAATTTCCTCTTTAGCTAAGTTTTGCATGAAGAGGAGAAGTTCATCACAGAAGAAGCAGCTTGCTCAGCAGATTCAAAAATTTCCACATGTGAAGTAATGACATACGTGTGGCAGTAGTCTTTGTTTTAATGTGTTTCTCGTTCATTAGTTTTACTTTTGTAAGACACAAAGTGCAGGCCGTAACAGGTGTGGCATATAAATTGCTGCGGCAATTTAAACAAAATCAAATTTACTATCGTCTAAAAGATTTAGGTATGGCTGAAAAGACAGAGTCCGCTCAGCAATTAGCAAATGACCTATTTCATGACATTGACTGTGGTCCTCACCATGAGTTATTGATATTAATGAGGGTCATACAAACTTCTGGGAAGTCCCTCCCTGTCTGTAACTTTACCGAGTGTCAAATTGCGTCAAAGTTTCAAACAATCACAGGGGTAAATCCATTAGCATTGACCCTGTTGGGTCCAAAAGAAGTGTTGCTCAAATTCCAAAAGGATGTAGATGTAATTGCATCTTTGATACGTATTCATGGAATACAGGTATGGAATGGTAAGACAGTAGATGTATCTTGCCTCATGTCTCGCAAAGAACGGTTGGTGGGACTGTTTCAGGATAAAGTTATAAAGAAGAGAGAAATGGAAAAACTAAAGGAAGAAAAGATGCAACTGCAGGAAGATAAACAAGAGTATGAGCAGAAGCTTGGAGAAACCGTCCGTCAAATGAGTGAACGACTGGAACAGATCGACAAAAGGATCGATACGGAAGTGCCACTCATCTCATCAGGAATTGCGACACCTATCATCCAAGAATTGACAAGCCCAAGAGAAGTACAGCAGTTGGTCCTGACTCCTAATCTACCTCTCTTCTCAGGAACTGAACCGATGCCTAGGGATGAAGGTACCTACGAACAATAGAAATTCCAAGTCCGTGGGATGAGAAGTTCATGTGCAGAGAGTTCGGTAAGGACTGCGTTAATTACGTCTGTCTGGGGGGAAGCCAGCGAATTGGTTCGCTTCATCGGATTCCATGCACTATTGGACGAGATACTGGAAGCTATCGAGAAAAGGTTTGGGAAGAGAGCCACCAGTGATAAGTTGCAGCAAGAGATTTCTACCAACCGCAACAAGAAAAGGGAGAACAAATCCAACACTTCGCATGACAATTGGAAAAGGCATTTCGGAAGTTGCAAGAAGTATTCCCAGATAGGTACCAGACGACCCAACTCAAGGAACAGTTGTTCCATGGTGTCAATCAACAGACACGTGATTCGATGTGGTATCTCTACAATAGGAAGGACACCACATATGAGGTATTGCTCACTGCCATTAAAGTTGCCAAGACTGAATGGATAGAAACAAAGGGTCAAGCCAAACTAAAGAGCACGGTTGTGAAAGAAAACCCAGATGTTGAGGAACTCAGATGGAAAATTGATAAATTAGAAGCAATGGTGAAATCCTCAACATTGAAGAAAGACAAGGAGAAAGGGAGAAATCTGAGAAATTCTCCAAGGAAAGATGACCCGAGGAAACAATCAGGAGGTTCCATGACATCTTCAGCTGGCCCCTTTCAACCAGACCAGAAACCCATGCAATGACACAAATGTCAGGGCTGGGGACATGGCTGGCGAGAGTGTGCAACTAAGGGAAATGTGGATTGGGTGAGGGTTCATGGGGAGCCCAAACCCACAGAGATCCAAACCCCCAACAAAACCGAAAACACAAATCAACAGTGAGACATAATCAAATAGCTTTGAGGGATCTGTATCATAATCCAGACCCCCTGGCCCGGTTGATCAGAGAACCAAATGAAACTTCAGTAATTGTAGAAGACCAAAAAGTAAAGGGATAAGTGGATTCGGGAGCACAAGTTTCAAGTATCTCTGACAAATTTGCTGATCAATTGGGCCTCCCCATTCAGAAATTAGAAACATTATTGGAATTGGAACCAATGGGGGGAGGGTCGGTCCCCTATAGTGGGTATGTCGAACTAAGGATGCAGATCCCCAATGTCAAGGCTTTCGATCTGGACGTCTTGATGCTGGTGATTCCTGAGACTGAGTATTCTAAGAGGGTTCCCATTACCATTGGGACCATCCACATCGATGAAATAATCAGTTTGATTACTGACGAGGAACTTTGTCAAGCTAATAAAGCTTGACAGAGGGGGGTAATCTCAAGAAAAATAGCAGTAAAATCAGCTCAACTAAAAGAGAATCGGAACGTTCTGGATAACGTTAAGGGAGATGTAAAACTCACTCGAAAGGTAGTTATACCCCCAATGGAAACTGTTTATGTCTCAGGGATCACTGGTGTCCACTCACATTAAAAGAGAGTTAACGTAATAGTAGAACCTCGAGAAGATAAGGATGATTATACGGTACCGGCCTATTGTTTTATGAGACCTGGATCAAAGAGAGCGGGGGTGGCCTTAATGAATCTCTCTAATTGCCCAGTAACAATCAATAAGGGGACAGTGGTGGCCACAGTAAAAGCAGCAAATGTAATACCCCCATTGCTAGCTCCCAAAGAACCAAACCCAGGGAAGAAAGGAGAGATCCCTGCGAAAACTCCCGCTCGCATTGAAAAGTTGTTCTCAAAATTGAATCTATCAGGGATGAGTTTATGGTCTCCAGAACAACAGGCTGAAATGAAGAAAGTTTTTGAAGATTACCATCATTTGTTCACATTGGAAGATCTTGAGTTAGGGAAAACCGATTTAGTCAAACACGTTATTAAGTTAGATAATCCAAAGCCATTTAGGGAGTGGTATCGAAGGATACCCACACCAATATGAGGAGGTAAGGAAACATCTGAAGGAAATGGTAGAAATAGGTGTGATTCGTAAGTCCCAGATCCCATGGGTAAGTGCAGTTGTACTTGTTCGTAAGAAGACAGGTGAGCTTAGGTTCTGTATCGATTTGCGAAAAATAAATGCACGGACGATAAAAGATGCCCAAACCCTTCCTTGTATTGAAGATTCATTAGATTCATTGAAAGGTGCTGTCATTTTTACGAGCCTTGATTTAAAAAGTGGCTATTGGCAAGTAGAGTTGGACAAAGACAGCATCCCCTACATGGCCTTTACGGTGGGTCCTCTGGGGTTTTATGAATGTTTACGCATGCCCTTCAGGCTCACTAACACTCCAGCCACTTTCCAGCATTTGATGAAAAGTTGTCTTGGAGATCTGCACCTCAATTGGTGTATTATTTATTTAGATGACATCATTGTCTATTCAAAAACACCTGAGGAGCACATCAAATGCTTGCGAGGTGTGTTCAAGAAATTAGATGCTGCAGGCCTTCATTTCAAACCAAGTAAATGCGAGTTCTTTAGAGAACGCATAGCTTATTTGGGCCATATCATTTCCAAACAAGGTATTGAAACTGATCCTAAGAAAATTGCAGCTATCAAATTGTGGCCCAAGCCAGAAACTGTAACCCAGGTTAGGAAGTTTTTAGGGTTTACAAATTATTACAGGAAGTTCCTGTTCCAGCACGCACAAATAGCAAAACCTTTAAATCAGCTGATTTCAGGGGACATCGCGAAAAGGAAATGAGCAAAAGTGGTATGGACTGAAGAGTGTGAGGAGGCATTCCAATTACTCAAAAGTCTGTGTAGTGACACACCTTGCTTAGCTTATCCCGATTATGAGAGAAAGTTCAAGTTATATACTGATGCTAGTGAAAAAGGTTTGGGGGCAGTACTAGCCCAGATAAAAGAGGACAGGTGGAATGTCCTATAGCATACGCCAGTCATACTCTCTCCAAGTCTGAAAGGAACTATAGATGATGCTCATAAGCTAGAGTTCCTTGCCCTGAAATGGGCAGTAACCGATAGGTTCCATGAGTACCTTTATGGGGGAACCTTTGACATCTACACGGATAATAATCTGTTGACTTATATTTTAACAACAGCAAAGCTAGATGCTATCGGCCAATGTTGGGTCACTAGTCTAGCACCATATAATTTTAGCCTACATTACAATCCAGGCAGGCAAAATGTTGTAGCGGATTCACTCTCACGGATACCGTGGGAAGATGTTGAGTTTTGGGATTGTTTAGATTTCAACTTGGTGAAAGCTGTAGTCAACAAAGGAGAGATCAACTCATTGGCAATAATCGAACCAGAGTTGCTACAGGATTGTGAGAAAGTACAAATGCAGCAACAGGTCGTAGTCTATAAACTAGCAGGGCGAATGACAAAGAATCAGTGGAGGAAGGAGCAGGAGGATCAAGAAGTTGACCCGGTGTTATGCTTAGTAAGGGATCAGAAGCACCTTCAATATTAAGTCTAAAAATCTGACGAAGCTGGAACAAAGATCATATTACGCTTCAGGGATAATCTGGGATTAGTAAATGGGCTTTTATACCATTGGTGGGTGCATAAGGAAGAAATAACGTACTTGCAACTTGTGTTGCCTGTCTCCTTTAGGAAGAGAACAGTGATTGCTTGTCATGATGAATTTGGTCATTTAGGAATCGACAAAACTTTAGTGTTGTTGCAAGAAAGGTTCTTTTGGCCTAGGATGAATGAAGATGTTCGTAAACACATCCGTGCTTGTGATCGTTGTATTAGGTTTAAACAAGTCCCTGAATGAGTGCCTATGGAAGCCTTAGAGACTTCCTACCCAATGGAGTTGGTACATATGGATTATTTGATGATAGGAAGCAAGAGTGACAAGAATATTGATGTCTTAGTAATTACTGATCACTTTTTAAGGTATGCACAAGCATTCATATCTGCTAAACAAACTGCAAGGGTGGTAGCTGAAACGTTGTATGAGAAGTTTTTGGTTCATTACGGATGGCCAGAGTGGCTACATAGTGATCAAGCAGGTAGTTTCGAAAGTGACGTAATCAAGGAATTATGCAAGGTCGCAAATGTACAGAAAAGTCATACCACCCCTTACCATCTAGAAGGTAATGGCCAAGCCAAAAAATTTAATCATACTCTATTGAGTATGTTGGGTACATTGAGTCCAACCTGGAAACAGCGATGGCAAGATTGGGTCACAACTCTTACACATGTCTACAACTGTACCCGTTGTGAGGCCACAGGGTTTAGTCCCTACTATTTGATGTTTGGCAGGATGCCACAACTCCCCATAGATGTGGAATATGGAGTTACTCAACCGCAACTGATGGAAAAGAGTCACCAAAATTATGCTCGCAAGTTACGAGTGAAGTTGAATTGGGCCTTTAAAGTGGCCAAAGAAATTAATGATAAAGAAACCGAGAGGCAAAGGAGGTACTATGACAGAAAAATGTGCTGTCAGAAATTAGTGCCTGGTGATCTGGTTTTGGTCAAACAAAAAAGTTCCTCAGGAACCTACAAGATTGATGATAAATGGGAAGTAAACCCATATAGGGTGTTGCAGCAAATGTCGAATGACAAGGGTAAACTGATGCTGGTTTTCAAGATATTAGAAATCTCAACATCCGAAACTCCACGTCAAAAGACACTCCACCGTAATATGTTATATCCGTATCATTCGTTAGAAGAAGAAGACTCCCCGATTTTGGTAAAGGCTAACCGTTTGATGGATATCTATTTCTCGGAGAGATAGTTATCTTTAGGGGAGGTAGAAAGTGATAATGAGGTTGTCACTCGTAGTTAAGTAGTGGAAATTACACTAAAAATGTTATAGAGTTTTTGACTCTTCAGGATGGATGTATTTGTACATGTAAGAACCAATGGTAGTGATACTGTTGATCCAGAAGTTCTTGTTGAGATTTAATTGTTCTTAATTAAATTGTTGAATCGTTCTATTTGTTGAGTATTTTTGTTGAAATGCGTAATTAGAAAATCTTGAATCTAAAAATTCGTACTGAATGAAGCGAATGCGCATGAGCTCATTTGAGTGTGCGAACAGGAGATGACTCTGGAGGTTCACATTTGAGTGCATAGATACGCACTTGATAAATGCATAGTAACACAAAATAAAAGTTCTTGATATGTTTATTCATGAAAAGAGATGAACATATGAAGCCGTGCATAAATAATGATAATGATGAAATAGTAGCCTGTAAAAATTCTGTATACAACTTTAAAGAATCCTGCTTATTGAAAACTACACCAAGAATCTGAAATTAAAAATTGTTTGTAGAACACTTTGGTCCGAAGGACCTTAAAGAAACCGTTCAATAGTTTTAAATGTTCATAGCTTCTTCTAGATCTTCTTCTTCAAAGTCGTCTGGGGGGGGGGGGGTACCCATAGATTTCTTTGGTTTCTTACTAGAATGGTGAACTTCAGCAATGATCTTTCATTTGGTGTCATGAATCGGGACCTGTGGCTGAGTGAAAGGAATAGTAAAGGTGTGCTCTGTTATGAAGTGATCAGCGTCCACCTCTTCTGCTTTAATCTCGCTGGCTGGGAGTTCGAGGGGCTTGAATCTGGGTTGATCGCTGTGACTTTTGTCCATATGCTCACTCCAGTATCTTGCCTGCCACCAAGCTAGAGTGGGACAGAAACAACATGCCAAAGCATGCCCCATGTGAACACGGCATATATACGTAGCAACAATTCCATGGGTCTGGGTGGCATACTCACAGGCTGGATTGAACTGACATTTGTAGTACCCTTTGTAGGTTCCAATCTTCATTCTGTCGGAGATGTGGAGAGGGTTGACACCAGTGGTGTGAAGAGTGTCTGAGGATGTTGGGTAGAACAATTTAGCCTCCTTAAGACTGCAGAAGTTGGGATATTTCTTCTTCCCTTCTTTCTTCTTTTGGGCAAGGGTTTTGAGTCAAGATGGATCAGATGCTGCTTGAGAGCTGGAAGCACTAACAGTGCTGGTTACAGAGATGTAATCGTCATCCTCATCTATGAGGACCTCTTCTTCTTTGTGGGTTGATTCTGAAGCAGTAGCACCTTTTGGGATAGAAGGAACATCCTCCATTTTATCTTGAGCTTTCAAACGTAGAATGTCAGCCAGGGACTGGGCCTCATCAAGTGCTGCCTCGTCCGGATCCTCATCAACACCAAAATACGCCTCCATGGTCTGCCAGAATTCTGTTGTGGCAGTCCCACAAATGGTAGTGTTAATCAACTTCAGTGCATCCCTTCGGAGTTTCAGGCTGCGCAGTTCAAGCACCCCGGAGATTTGAAGCATCTGCATAGCCTGTGTGAAAAGCAAAGTGTGAGAATTCACACTCGAATGCGAAGCTTGGAATTATCAAGAGGTGTACACACTCGAATGCAATGACACGCACTCACCCCAGCCAGCATTGTTTGAGCCTGATCCTCCAGGATTATGGCACACTGCAATGAGGAATACTTAAGATTAGCCACCTGCTGGTCCTTGATAGCATCTGCTCCAAGTTGTTCAGGGTTCATTTTTTTGCATCTAGTGTAGACAAGGAAGCTAAATCGTGTAGATGTTCATCAGCCGGTAATTCTGAAAATTATTAATTGTAGTTAGTAAATATCGTTTTTGAAATATAGCAAAGGTGTGTTGGTAAATTTGAGTTTGTTAATAGGTACCTTCATATTCCTTATTGGCGGCCTGGAAAAGGTTAGGTTCTACTTGATACAATTGTTTAGCTTCATCCGAGACCACTCTTCATCTGTCCTTGTCGAGGGTGTCCTTCTGAAAATCAGATGCGAGAATAAGCATTCGAGTGCGTGATCAGTAAGGGTACATACGGATGCGCATCCAAATGTGAGGATACGCATCCTAATCGAAACCGGTAAATGGGTGATAATAGGTTTCCCATCAAAACCCAAATAATGACATCAGTGAGCACTAAAACCCTCCGCAAGTACACAGCATTTCAGTCTCGGACATATATAGCAGTAGACGCGGTCATTCGTGGTTTATCTTTTACTCAAGCATTATACTGTGGATAATATATATAGAAGTCTGAGTAAGTACTTACAACTTATAATCCTCCTCTGTAAGCAAGTCTTTCAGTATCCCTGACTGGATTTCTTTGTCGGTGAGAACACATTTGATCTGCTTTTGTACATGTTGAATAATAGCTAGGACCTCGAGGGGAGTGTAGTTAAAGTGAGTAAACCCCTGTAATTGAAAACAGTGGGTGTAAATGCATTGATGCACATTCAAGTGCGAGCAAACTCAGGACATCTAACTTTAAGCATTTGGATGCTCAGTCACATCCTAAGTTAGATCTACACAATCTACTTACTATGTTGGCCAAGGCTCGCTCTTCCTCTTGGCCTTCCATAGCAGCAATAAAATTAATCTCTGCAAGCTCCTCCATACTCCAAAAGCTCAAAGCATCCTTCCTCATTGAAAACCACCAACAAACTAAAATGGCAGGAAAATACAGGGTGTATTGCACATGCGCATCTGTGCACATGCGCACTGGCATGGCACCAAAATTTAAAACTACTAAAATTTAGCATTGCTTAATAGGAAATGGCGAGGATTAAGAATTCTAAAAGAACACAAAGTTTAGCCCCCAGCCCCTTTAAGAAAGTGAATCAGCATGGTGTTGAATTATTGGATGTAGATAATGTTCAACAGATGTGTGAGGATGTGGGTAAGAATGCGCAAGTGCGCACTTGAGTGCGCATTGTATTTCCATCTATTTGTGCTCACATCTGAACATGAATTTGTGCATCTGAAATCAGAATATTGATTTACATATGTTGTAGATCGTGAAGTAACCAATGATAAGGGAAGTAAAACAATTACTGGACCGAACTCTCCTCTTTCTGAATTTACCAATATGCTGGCATATAGTCCGGTCTCCTCTGAAAGTACAGAGGCAGAGTCTTGTCCTCTTGCTGTTGAGATTGATTGCGAGGTTCCTACTTCTGATGGTGTACAGGCTTCCACTTCACTCTATCAGCCACCCTCTCATGGCAATGTTTATTTTAGCAGAATGGCGAAAACCAAGCAAACGGCCAGGAAGATGGGGGCGGTAGCTTCTAACAAACCAAGGCATGCCAAATTTCCAGAACAGCCAGCGAAGGGCAAAGGGAAAGGAAATGGCAGGAAACAACTTGCCACCAGAGTCCAATGCCTTGGCCGTGCTCATCGAGCCAGTGACAAAGTGAGGGTTATGCCCAGGAAAGCTGCAGCCACAGATGGAGGTCGTCATCATCATTATCGCCCAGGAATGAGAGCGCTGTTAGAAATCTGGTACTATCAGAAGAGAGTGGGCCTCTGTTGCAGTAAAGCAGCCTTCAGACATTTGGTTCGTGAAGTCGCTTTGGATCTTGGTTACAAGGACATTCGCTTTGCAGCTAGTGCCATCTCAGCCATCCAGGAAGGGAGCGAAGCTTATCTCATTGGGTTGTACGAGGACACTCAATTAGAGGCCATTCATGGCAAATGTGTTACAATATTGCCAAAAGACATTCAAATTGCTCGAAGAATCCATGGTGAAAAAGCATAAACATTTTTGTTTCACTGGCGATTGTAACATTTTAGAAGGAACCTCTTTATGAGGACTGTACATTTTAGTATAACTTATTACTCCGTCATTCATTTTTAATATGCATGTTTTTAACATGAGTGCCTTACTGTATCATATTCTATGCATCTCAGAATAAATTTTTTATACCTTGTAAAAACGTCTCGCATTCACTTCGCATTCGAGTGCGTGATATATTAGTAGTCAGGAACGTTCGCATCCGAACGTGATTTGATGCATCTAGTTATGAACTGCCACTAAAATTTCTCAAAATTTTTCTTCCCATATTTTGTCATGAGGACATGACTGACTTTGGGGGGGGGGGGTGGTGTAACAAGAGTAACTTTCTCGTTACAAAATTGATTTGCATTTGGATGCTAATCGATTTCATTATAGGCCACTCATAGGTGGTGCCAAATAGTCATCAACTGCAATGACGTCATTTATGACATCATTGATGATGTCATTACGCAAATAGTATAAAAGCCTGCTGCATTCCTTCTGGCAGTTAGGTAC